>OY720454.1:64065659-64140659 GCA_963082715.1 Harpalus rubripes
TTTTTTTCTTGTAACTACTACTTCCGGTTGTCCAATTGTTACCAAAACTGACTGGACTCATCCCATTATTGTTAGACTGAGGAATCCATAGTTAAAAATGTCTTAAGTCTCATAGTATTTGAGATATAGTGAATCCAACATCCACACACACACACACACATCCCCACACACACACACACACACACACATAAGGACATCATCGTAAAAATGTTATAATCGGATACTAGGGACCTTAAAACGTGCTTATTCATTAAAATCTGGATATGCGATTTTTAGCATGAATACAATACCTCTCTTAGCGAGAGGTAACAAACGGTTATTTATGTGTCTATATGTCAGTTGACGTATCGGTAAATCGCGGTAAATTTGGATCGTTTTGGCGTGGTTTTGGCCTATTACAGTATGAAAATTTAACTATATGGAGAAGAAAGAAATAAATTATACCAAAAAAAAAGAAAAATTTAAAGAGAATATTGAAACACATTATCCACGACGTTAACGTCAAAATTCAATCCCGTATATGTATATCGAATATTGTTGAAACGAAGACAAGCTTAAACACTGATAAACACAATGACAGCTCTGACGTTTGACAGCCGGTATATTATTTTGAATCGCAAAATTTAAAATTGACCAATCAGAGAGCAGCACTACGCTGTTGCCAATGTAATTTGTGACAAGTTAAGTTCACATTTAAATTTCCTGGCGCAACGCAATTGGGATATAAGGCCTACTTAAATTAAGTAGCACTTCAATAATCAACAACTTAAGTTGCTGTGGAGAAATCGGGCATAAGTTAATCCTTATTTTTAGATTGGCGAATTTACTCTAATTTTGACAGTTTATTTTTTTAAATATAGTCTAATCTAATCCAAGTAACTACCTTTTTTAAACCCCTCAACAGGATTAAATCCCAATTACAGAGTGGGTTCACATTCGCACACATCCATGCCTTATTGTGATTCGAACCCAGAGCCCCGAGGGTACTCATGACATGAGGCGTTGCTCTAAGCCACGGTGTAGTATCTATAGGTGAGAGCACGAGATGCGTTGACATGGCTAAGTAACTGGGAAACAAAATGGCGCTAACGCGACCCGTTACCATTTGACAAAAAATGTTTTGCTACAAGATGCACAACAGGGTATGGATCAAATAAAGAGAAATATAGTCTTTTTAAGGTGCCAAAAGGTGCAATTTAGCGGCAGCCAGCTACACTATAATCACAGAAACAGGTACTAAAATAAATTTCTGATTGAAAGAACGTCAATGTCAAGTGCATTTGACATATGTTGTTTTATAATTTTACTGGAAGTATAGAAACGTTTTTGTATGGAATTTGTACAAAATACATACATAGAACTAACAAAAGATAAAAGGTAATGATTGAAAATATAGAATATTATGCGTTATATATGAATAATTTAATATTTTAAATATTTTGTGTAAAAACCGGGTCGCAACAAAACCTGACATCTAGCGGCAAACTGTATGATCTAGCCCAGTTAGTTAGCCATTCTACGTTATGCATTGGAATACGTCGTGCATTCACCTATAGATACTACACCGTGCTCTAAGCATTGAGCCACCGGAACTATAATAAAATGAAGATTAAATTTTAAATACCTAGATAAAATAGAATTCACGAATTCAAAAATTAGGATTAGATTAAACATTTTTATGAATCGTCAATTTTTATGAATCTAAATACATACCTACATATTTACTTATGTTGGAACTTGTATTGAATTCCTTTTCTATTGTTCTATTTCCTTTTTGCTTTTTTGCGTTACTAATATTATTTTGAAATGATTAGTTCTTTGATAGTGACATTTATCTGTCAGTTACATACATTTAAATAACTGCGTTTTGTTTGTTTAAAGCGTAGACTCTGGGATTTAAATTATAGATACTTCTATAAATTTATCTATATAATATACAGAAAAACTAATAATGCAAATCTATAGAAAATTTAATCAAAATATTGGTTTCGTCAAATTGACGTGACAGTTTTGAAAATTGCAAATAATAATCCAATTCGAATCTATATGTCTTCCGAACCAGAATCGACAAATAATGTAACTAGCTTGGTAAATGTTTCTAATTTAACAAAAGGGTTTCATCCCTAAAATGTTTGTTTTCCAGTTCATTTAAAGGGATAGACAAATTAATCAGATGTCTGTGGGTGGCATTCGAATTTAGTGTAAATTAAGTTAAATTTAAGCGTATAATTGATGTTTCTACTTAGTAAACAAGTCTGAAAGTGTCATTGCTGTAACAATATTCATTTATAACATATTCTGAAATTGCAATGTAACAGTAATTAATATTTAGATGCGCACTGTCTTAATAATATACAGGGTGATTTTTTTCAAGGTGTACATAGGAGATTAACATGGGAATCAGTTTTTTGCAAACCGTTGCCCCCGTTTTAACTCACGGCAATAGTTGAGGTGTCAATACAAAGATAAAAATTTCCCTATCGGAAAATACCAAATATATGCAAATTATCCAATATTTTAGGCCCATAAATTAATTTAAAAAAAATTTATTTTCGTATTAATAATAATAGCCATGCCAAATTTGAGCAAAAAGATAAACAATTGCTTAAAATTTTATCTGTGAATAGGTTAATGTTTCTTGACAATGTCAATTAGCCTATTCTGACAGATAAAATGTCAAGCATTTCGTCCATGTATTTGGTATTTTCGAATGCCGAAATTTTTTATTCAAACGGGAGGCAACGGTTGGCAAAAAACTGATTTCCCATGTTAATCTCATATGTACACCTTGAAAAAAATCACTGTATATATATATATATATATATATATATATATATATATATATATATATATATATATATATATATATATATATATGGGGTGTTCCATTTAAAAAAATGATTTTTTGAATTTTGAGAACTTCAAATTAACGTTCTTGTAGAAATTGCAATTTTCAAAAATTTACGATTTCTATAAAACTGTTTTATAGATTGTAGAAATTCTCCATTCTCGAGATATTAAGTGATAGAAAAGTGGCCGTTATTATTAAAAAAAAAAAAATTAATTACGCTGGAAGTGGTTGATTATGAGTAAATTTTTTTTATGGTTTCATATGTAAAATTTTCTACTGAATTCAATGGTAAAATAAAATATATAGCATTCCATTTCAAATAAGAAAGTTAGGGACTACTTCCGGTTAAACCGGAAGTGCTACTGTTTGGAAAATATTTTAGCTGAATCGGGCATGTCGGAAAACCCTTAGATACCAAATTTCGTAAAATAATATTGACTAGTTTTTAAAATAACGATAGCGTAGGCTTTTCCTGGGACGTCCTACATATATATATATATATATATATATATATATATATATATATATATATATATATATATATATATATATATACAGCGTGTTGATAAATAGGTGAACACTTTAACGAAGCATTTGTATACATCCGAAGTACAAGAAATTTTAATTTTTTTTCTTCGTGGAATTAGAGAATGTAGTTCAACCTGCTCAACACCTGTTTTCTATACATTTAGGTTAAATCGATATCAATATCGATCCAGTCTCAACGATACTACCTACTGCACTACACTTGTTTACTTGAAGGGTTATTAGCAACGGGGTCAAGAAACTTCGATTGTTTGCTGTTTTTACAAAGACAAAAGAACTTCATGTCGAGAGGACGGAACTATCGCAAAATATCTACATATTCTCTTCCACCATTCATCAAGCTCTAAAATTTAGTTAAAATAAGGAAAATTGGAATTTTACTTTTCTTTCTCTACCAGTTGTTGTTTTTCTTTCTTTACCACTAGAGACAGAGCTCTGTAATAAGACGTTTACGATTCAGTATAACGTAAATGAAAGTTTATGCAATTTTTTCATAGCAATATAAAAAATAATAATTTATTGTGATTTTCGTAAATAATTAAATAAGATTTTCGCCAGAAATAGTCATGAAAGACAATCCTCCACTCCTGTGACGTCATAACACATACAGTGCGTCATTCATAGCCAATAGGAAAACAGTTTACGATATTCATATAAATACAATTAGGCGGATAGTTTGTCACATGTTAAACTGTATGTGCTCTGACGTCACATTCTGTTTTAGATCACGTGACTTTTTGAAAAAATTACACAAATTTCAATAATTAATTGTAAAATATCTAATGGATATTTTGTGATATTTTCAAATTGAGGCTTTTTAAAGAACAATATCTTTAAAATTTTGAATTTTATCGAGTTTGAGTTTAAATACTAATTTCTTAAAACGAAAAATATTGCATCGGTATTATAGAATAAGTTGTAAAAATTACGTATATTAATTTGTTAATTTGACTACATTTACTTCTTTTACGATACTGAAATTGATGTTTTTGTAATAGCAAATGTAGGTTTCAGGTGACCGCTTATAAATACAGCTAAACAAAAGTGTTACGGCCCCAAATAACTGCTGAAAGCCTGAAAGAATTTACGATTACTCAGATAAATGACACTCGTTTCTTTCGAATTCTTTTCTTTGTCGTGGTTCAACTGTTGAAACGACCCGTGGAATGCATTACTTAGAAAGTTAGGCACGTATTTTACAAAGTTCGGGAAACTATAGAACTAATTTCGATATTGAGATGAATTATTGTGAGATATAAGAGAAAAATTATAACTGGCTCGTATTTCTGCGCCATAAAAGAGGGAATTTTTATAGATATATAAAATGAGATAAAAATAGGATTTATTTATTTGGTGATGCTATCGTTAAAGCGCGAATAGATTTTATAAAAATTGGTAATATTTTGATAATTTTACAATATATACAGGCTGTAAATGAAATAAGTACATTAAATTTAACCAGTAATATAACTCGTCGAGAGCAACAATATTTCTTAATAACTTTTTATCGAAATCGAATATTTTTTTAGCATTTTTACCACTCCGTAATTTGACGAGTTGTTCCAAATATTTTTGTAATAATTGAATGCAGTAGCAATAGCTATGAAAAATTTTGTTTAACATTAGTAATAAACTAAGTAATAAGTAATAAGGCAAAATGCTGATGTTTATGAATAGCGGATACACAGACATTGTAATTACCTATGGTGAAGTTCTCAAGGTCAACGAAGTTACACGAAAATCATCCTCTTCGTAATATTCGTAAATATATGTTGTACCACATACAATATCTTCGAGAATATCACAGTTTGATGTGTCACATATGATAATTTTAAAAGAGCAACAGTTATTTCCATACCACGTGCAAAAATTTCATTGTTTCCAGCATTTCAATTTTGCGAATGAGTTGTATTGTTCATTGATAGGGCTGGATATATTAGAGAAAGTGTCTTTAATAATGCACAATACACTTATCTGGTCACAAAAATCCTCATACTGTAAGAAGGAAACACAATTTTCAACAATCATTAATTATTATATATATTATAACCTTCATAACTAGTATGTTCTTCCCACGCTCTTACTCTATTCACACAAGTTCGGAAACTGGTTTTAATAAACAATTTTATAATTTTGTTATCCAAATTTCTTTATTTTAAAATTGTACTATTACGAATTTATTAATAATACATATGTTTTCCGTTGATCGTTTATTAATTACTGTGTCTGCAAGTATGCAACCACCACCCGACATTTTTTGTGCTGTGTACATCGAACTTTGATTCAGATAGCAGAGATCTTGCCATTGGCGGGTAACGAAATTTTAAACAAATCTTTAAAGAATTTTATCTCAAAAACTAGATTTAAAAAAAATATTAAGAAAAATTGTTGCTCTCGACGAGTTACATTACTAGTTAAATTTAATGCACTTATTTCACTTACACCCTGTATATTAGTAAGGCTCTGTTTTCGGTTGATAATAAGTCACTGTTGAAATCATCGTGCGACACTCTCCTTATTGCGAATTTACATGTAATGTCCCCCTTTATAGGAAAGAGCTGATATAGAATGGAAGTTTGCTCGAAGCAAGCTGTGGATAAGTTATTTTGAAGAAGGGGGGACAGTGCCCCCACCATTCAACATAATCCCAACCCCAAAAAGTACGTGGTATGTCATCCGATGGGTGCATAGGAAATTCTGCGGACACTCGAGGGCTGCGAAGAAAGAGCACATGATGACGATTCGGGTAAGAAAAAAACATATTTTAGTTTTCTAAATGTTTTATGTTTATTTATTGTTCAAGATTCGATGTTTTCTATATTTCTAGCCCTTCCAAATTGCAACAAAAAAGGTTTCTAGTTAAGTTAGATCATAATTTCATAAAATTGATGTTAAAAATATTATTGAATTTGAAAAGTTAAAAGAGTTTAGTGACTGGTCTCGATTTTGCCTGTACTCCTAGAATGTTACCTAAATGTTCATGGTTACTAAAAATGCACTAAAAGCACTTATCATGAATCATGTACACTCCTTTTAAATGGCACTGACTGCGTGGTCTTTTACAGCGGAAGGTGAAGCAAGCCAGTGAAAGAGACTTCAGATATCAAGTAAGATTTTTTATTGTTCTTTCTTTATTCATTACAGTTGTGTGCAGTAATATTTCCTAAAGTTTTTTTATTGTACAGTAATACAAAAAAGTTTCAATCCATTTTAGAACACAAACAATCTAAAACCCAATGGCTGGTAGTGTGGTCAGAAAAATCTGGTCAGAAAAATCTGTCGGATCTTGCATTAAAGCTATAAATATCGTAGTTCTGAAAGGCGGCATAACTATCACTGCTTGCTTTTACGTTAATCTCAACGTGCCGTTATTTATGCCGCTATGTTGAAATAAAGACATACTTTGAATGGATTCCCTGCCAATTTTCGTTTGAAATAATTTTTGAAACTACAGTTTTCGTTTTCAGAAGAAATTATTTCAAACAAAAATAGTTATGTTTTACTATACAGGTTGTCTCACAACTCGCGCCCCAGAGCGAATGAGGAAACACGAGACTGCACTCGGATGTGTAATTTCGAAGAAAAAAAATCTAGCTTAAAAGATATTCGAGAAAAGACGTCTTAAAATTGACCAATCAGAGACCTACACCTTTTACGTGTGTTTGCCGTAATTTTACGTTACTAAGGTTTTATACAAATCAAATCTTCTTTAAAATGTGTGGGCGACTGTAGTTTTCGAAAAATGTCAGTGTCAAATTAAATTTGACAAGGTAAATAAAAAAGGCAAATTCTTACCATGTATTCAGCCGCTGATTACTTAGAAATGATTATAATTTTCGGAGAATGTGGACGTAACGCCAAAGAGGCAGCACGAGTCTATTCGGAACGTTTTCCGGATAGAAATCTTGTGGATCATAAAGTGATATTGAGAGCCATCGAAAGGACGCATGAGACCGGTCAAGTTATGCCAGATCGAAAAGAAACTGATGGTGCTTCCAGAATGATATTACCATTATATAAATTGCATTACAATAAAAACGGTTCTTTTTAGAACAACCATTTGTTGTTTTAATCTCAACACATTTTACACAGCTGCTACAACACGTTGCACTGTACGATATAAATGATGATCTCGGATGACACCTTCGCTAACCTAAATTTGTTGACAGTGAAAAGTCAACTCTAAAGTGTCAAAATTACAGTAAGTGAAACAATTTTTTTAACTCACTAGTAGTATTTTTAAAATCTAGCAACCAGTTTTATTTTGTAATAATATCATCACACCTCAAGATATCCTTCCGGGATTGGTGGATTAAAAAGTCTTGTAACTCCGTTATGCAAGCAGCCGCAAATTATTTTCTTCTATTTGTTGGCAACCTATTGTCGTCGGCAAGTGTCAGTTTCGTCTGGGGCGCGAATTGTGAGACAACCTGTATACAAAGTAGATACGTATTAAATGATAGTCTTCATTTCAACAAAACGGCATAAATAATGGTACGTTAGCATTCAATGTAAAAGCAAGCAATGACAGTTATGTGCCGCCCAGTTATAATTACGATATTTATAATTTTATTGTTTGTCCCAACAGAGTAAAAATTTTTGGGCACCAACGGCTCTAAATTCCGCCATTTTTCTTGTACTTTGTTTTTAAATTCTTTTTTGGTTTTAATGGTATATATACTTGTTTCTTTTAAGAATTTGCCGTACTTGCTCATCGGATTGAAATCCGGTGACTGTGGGGGATGATTGAGCTAATTTTTAATTCATTTGTCTCTTTAAATTTGGTTTTAAAATACTGATGTAACCTTTGCTATTATGTTGGAATACAAAGTTAATTTTCATACATTGGTTGACGAAATATAGAAAATCATCGTTTCATATTCAGTTAATTATGAGATTATAACTTAGGAAATATTCTGAATACACCTCTGTTTCTTTCTTAAAGCCATTGTTCATTATGTATAAAATTTATTTGATAAGTCGATAAGTAATATTTGAATGAATGATTAGTAAAAAATCTGGTGTGGCCAACACAATACCTCCCGCCATTTGCAGCACAAGTCACAAAAAAGATTGTTAACCCTTATTTTAGGATTAGCGAATTTTACTCTAATTTTGATAATTTATTTCTTAAAAGTTAAAATATAATCTAATCTAATCCAAGTAACTACCTTTTTTAAACCCCTCAACAGGATTAAATCCCAATTACAGAGTGGGTTCACATTCACACACATCCATGCCTTAGTGGGATTCGCACTCAGAACCCCTCAGGCACTCATGACATAAGGCGTTGCTCGAACCATTGAGCCACTGGAACTATAATAAAATGAAGATTAAATTTTAAATAGAATAGAATAGAATTCACTAATCCAAAAATGAGGATTAGCTTAAATGTTTTTGCGAATCGTTAATTTTTATTAATCTAAATACATACCTACATATTTACTTATGCTGGAAACTGTATTGAATTCCTTTTCTATTGTTCTATTTACTTTTTCCCTTTTTAAAACGTTACTAATATTATTTTGAAATGATTAGTTCTTTGATAGTGACATTTATCTGTCAGTTACATATACATTTGAACAACTGCATTTTATTTGTTTAAAGCGTGCGCTCTGGGATTTAAGATAATTTTATAAATTTATCCATAAAATATATAGAAAAAGTATTAATGCAAATCTCTAGAAAAATTAATAATCTTTAATTTTTATAATAACATTAATGTCGAAAAAATAACATTTAAAGGTATTTTTCGAAGAAAAACTATTTTGAGCTTCTAATAAAGTGCCATTTACGGTTATCCGATTTTCACCAAACTATTGGGCTCTTTCTAGTAAAGAAAATGTTCGAAATACAAGGTTTTAAAATTTTCTGAATGATAGTATTTGAGTTACACATACATGCACGCAGACATCATCGTGAAAATGTTAAAATTGGATTCTAGGGACCTTAAAACGCGGTCATTTACCAAAATCTCGATATACGATTTTTAGCACGATCCCTATACCTCCCTTACCAAAGGTGGCGGGAGGTAATAAGAATCAGAAATTGATTTACATTTGTCATTAAACTACATTATCAAAATTTCTTAAACCCTAATCACTTTATTTTGAGTGCATACTGTCGAACATAATTAAAAATGCTTTCAGCTACATTTTCACCCTAAACTTCATTTATCTTCTTCTTCTTTCTTTCTTAGAGCATAATGCGAAATCTCGTGCGTCGGTACGTCACCGTAGAACAACGCAAAGCCGAGAGCCAAGGTGTCACTGAAGACGACGTAAATGAAATCAAACAAGACATTTCTGCGTTCAGATGCGAACTCATTGAAATATTGAAAAACTCTGGGATGAATACTTCTACGGCCGCTGGCGTCGGAACCGGTGAGTTTAATTAAAAAGTTTTTCAGAGCGTTTAATGAGGCTTAAATATTCCTTTACGTTGTTGTGGAGTATTTTTTTCATTGTATGAAATTGTCTGTTTTTCCCTCTACAGCTTAGACTATATACATTAAAAAACATTATTACAGATTAACCATTAAAAATAAAAGAGCTTTTAACAAAAATAACCTTAGTCATTTTTTTAAAATTTAAGATAAAAGTTATTAAAAACAGAAAAATAAACATTGAGGATCATATTGTCACGTTTTTATTTATTAATATTAAAAAGGTATTAAATAATGACGATTACTAATATTGAACAATTATTAAAAACTAATTAAGACTAAAACTATAATTAACTAGATTACACTAACACTATTTATTTATTTATCCAATTAACACTACTATTTATTGCCACGATATTACTAATTATTTATTTCACTACGCGTTCCAATCTTAGACTGCCGGTCTGTTGCAGACTCTTGTAGACTATTTACGCGATATTTATATTACTATATTTATGTCACTATATACTTATATCACGTTCAACTACCGACCTCCACAGCGTCTATATACTCAACTGACACAACAGCGTCTGTATATTCAACTGCTCGGACACAAGTCACACTTTTCACCTCACTATCTGTCCATGTATGTAACTAACAGTCTAACTTCCACAGCTACAATATCACCGACTGTCTGTATGCCACAATTCTTCACCACTAGTGCCGAGTGTTCACTTCAACTCGCTGTTATTATCTTCGTATACCTAGCTTCCCAATACTCTTCAATACTACAGATTATTATTTTATTATTATTATTATTATTATTATTATTATTATTATTATTATCGAGAGGTGGTTCATCTTTGTCCCTGTACTGCGACCTTTCTGGTCTATTGTACCCTCCGTGTTTTACTTCTATTCTAGAAGTCCTGTTTGTTTTGAGAACTCCAGGATTTTCTTTAGACTGATGTCCTTTAGTGTCTCAGTACGCAATTTCTTTGCTCCTAAAAGACTATGTCTGCTTGCCATAAATGCTTCGCAGTGACATATTAGATGTTGAGGAGTTTCATCCTCTTCTCCACATCCTCTGCATGTTGGTTCTTGTTTAAGGCCCAACCTGTGCAAATGTTTATTTAATTGACAGTGTCCTGTTACCAGTCCTGTTATTAATCTAACATCTTGCTTGCTCATTAAGAGTAAGTTGTCAGTTCTTTTCTTGGATGGCACGTTCAGGAAGAGCTTGGAGTGTCTCTGGCCTGATATGGCTGTCCAGTGCCGTTTGTGCCATTGCCTGAGCAATGTATTAATTTCCTGTTTAACTGTTTCCGCAGTTATTCCGCAGGCAGGTTCGGGTCCTATGAAAGGTATATTTGTCCCGTCTTTTGCAAGACGGTCGGCTACCCGGTTTCCTTCGACATCTGAGTGCCCGGGTACCTATATCAGTCTTAGTTTGTTACTCGCTCCTAAGGCATTCAATCTGTGGATGCAGTCCAGAATTAATCCTGAGCCTACCTCACACAAGTTTAAAGCAATACTACAGATACAAAGTATACACTTCCACACTCATCACTGTATACCAGTAACTTCCCGACTCGCCGTTACTGTCCTTGTACACTATAGCTTCCCAATACTCGTCAACACTACCGAGTATTCACATCCAAAGCTATCCCAATTAACTAGTAACTTCCCGAGTCCTCCACTCGACACTATACTGCATATGCTCACCACGATACTGCTGTGCTTCACTAACACTCTATGTGAATGTCTCTATATGTCTCTCCATGTAACTAACTAACTCCCGAGCATAGCTGCGTCCCTTTTATACAGCTGCCATTAACTTCCAGAGAGCTCTAGAATTTTCGACCGCATAATAACAATGAACACGGAAGGTTCAGGCGACCGGAAGTAATTAAACACGTCGTGGCTGCTATCGCGATTGCGTCATCACTATATTTGGACGCTTGTTCAGCGTAGCAACGGGGCTCTCACTTTACAATATACTTAATAATTAGACATTTTGTAGACCGTTTTTGTGACTAAGATACTTTTACCAAACTGTCCGGCATCCTTGAAAGTACATGTCCCTGTATGTACCTACCTAACTCATATTTACAATAGTTGGACTATGGTTGTTTTTGCAAAGAGCTCTTCATATGTAATAAACCCTATTTTGAATTAATTTTATTAAACAAGGCTGTAGAGGGTAAAACAATAATTAATCTTAAATTTCTTTTTATTAGTTATTATGTTTTCTGTGTGTTTCCTCTTTCGACCTACTTATTGAGTAAACATAGGCATCAATGCAGGCTCAGGCGGTAAGAAAAACCGTCAAAAAGAACGCCGTCTTATGAAAGGGTTCAACATAGCTCCTCAGCCATCTGGAACGAGCCCACTGCCTCCCGTCGCGGAATTTATAGCCGCGTTACAGCATGAACACGGAAACCATCATGATTTATTCGGTTCCACGTTGTCTGGCATATTTGGCAGTGGACATGCTATAGTGCCCAAGAAGCCGATCATACATCAACATAGCACAGTGTCGTCGTCACAGGGGAGCATTTGCGAGGGGCAAAATTGCCATCATCGTGGCTTCGGAAGGTAAGGAGATTCAGAAATTTATTTTTATATTTATTTTTATGTTGTGTAAATTTTCTTACGTGATATGAACGATATACAGGGCGCGGCAAAATACCTTGCCTAGTTTTGAAGACGAATTAAAAAATAAATACTCGAGATAAAAAAAGACAATTATTATTCATTAAAGTAAATGATTATTAAAACGATAAATAAATATTAAAAAGATTTACACGATATTATTTATTTCCACTATTTATGTCACTTCACGTTCAACTGTCCGACCTACCGACCTCCACAGCGTCTACATACTCAACGTACAACAGCGTCTGTATATTCAACTGCTCGGACAGAATTCACACCTTTCACCTCACTGTCTATTTACGTAACTGTCCTTCTGACTCTTTGATTGAATGAATCTCTTAGCACACACGTACGTCGCTTATATAGTTGCTCTTAACACCTTCTGGAATATTCTCGTGACGTATATACTATATAACAATACGCCTGTAATGGGCTACTCGCGTGTCATTTTTTTAAAAATATTTTTGAAGAGACGAAAAAAATTTGCTACCCATATTTTTTCTTTAGGCAAAATTTTCATTAATTGGCCAGAAAAAAAATAATGAAATTTTAATATTTAAATTACCGCTATATATGACGTTGAATTACGCCGAACCAATGAATGGCCGTAAAGCAATAACTTCGGTACGTGCAATAGCAACGGCATGTGCGGGTAATTTAAACATGACAGATCATCTGTTTGACGTTTGAATAATAGTTTGGAGGTTAATATTTTCGTTTGTCATTTTAATCTTGTACAAGTATAAGCAAAGTTAAAATCCTTCAAAATCCTGCTTAACAAATCGAAATACAAATCAAATTAAAACTCGCACTCGCTCGCCATCTACAGGTTACATTCTTAAGTACGCATTCCTTTCTCCAGTTCAAAATAATGACGTCAAAGAAAATCTTCTTTCTTAATTTATTAAAAAACATATAATTTTTTTTTTACATACGTTACATACGTTTTCAACTTTAGGTATTTAGTGATGGATATCATATTTTCAGTACCACGCAAGTAGCCTATTACGCTTAATTCCCCTTGTTTACCTAACCGCCCGCCTCACGTCGCCCTCACGTCGCCCGCCTATCGCGCCCAAAAACTAAAACACTACATGTCTCGTCAAAACAAAACGCGTCTTCACGACTCGACGAATTCATCTAGACTCTTCTACATGTTTACTCTCACCAGTATCTGAACCGACTGTCTTAAAACAAAAACGCTATCTTCAGGACAGGATTATCTTAGGGGTACGGGGTGCATAGGCCAGGTCATCCAAAGTCACGAACGTATGCACTATAATTTCTAGACTAATGATAAACAAATAAATGTCGTGACTATCATAATACAATATAAATTTCTAAACTGAATTTTAACTTAAATAGATAAACAGAGTTGAAATATGAATATTGAAACTATAATTTAGAAGAGTTTATAAAAAGTTATTTATCTGTTATTGCGCTTACCCTCGCCTTGTCACATTTGACAGTTTGCTGTATTATAAACACCACTTGTAGTGGCGGAAATAAACCAGGACAAATTTAGACGCTGTGACAATTGGCGGTGGGGCATCGAAACTATGGAGGTTATTTTGCCACAACCTGTACTTCGTGTTAAAAAAGAGCTGGAGTAATAAATCAGCCCGCCAAACATATTCTATAGAAATCGACCGTTTCAGTTTTCAATTGACATTGACTTAAAAGTAAACGTTCTAAAAAATCCTGTTTTTGTTGTATTCCTTTTTAATTTATTCGGTGTGCCAATGTGCACCTATAACAATGTATCTCTCTATAGTCGCTTCCACATCAAACGTACCTCTTCTCACAAACGCCGTTGGGGCACCTTAATAGAAGCAGCCAAAGCAGGCCGAGTCAGCCGTTTAATCGGCCGCTCGCGTTCCGAAGACTCCGTTTGCAACTCACACTGTCGAGAAAACTCTCACTCACATTCTCACAGTCACAGCAACAGTCCAGCTAGCGACGAAAACGGCACTGAGAGTCCCTCGGATTCGAACCCGAGCCTGGAGGTTCCTCCCGAACATGAACACGACCTCCCACCCGAACCGGAAGAAGTCCATCATGGGTTTGGCGCCCTTGCGGCGCTCAAAAGAAAGAGGAAAAAATTCTCGGCGTCTAGGAATCAAAGCCCGGTCGTTGTCCCTCCGAATCCGGTGGAGCATGCCATTGCAGTGTGTATAGGAAAAGCAAATAAGAAGGTATCTTCAACGAAGTATAAAGTATGATATTGATGTTTTGTATTTCAACTAAAATTAGGAGCAGTAATAAGGAATGTGTTTCTCTACTAGTATTTATGTTATCTGCAAGATGATTTGGGATTTCTACAAAGAATCTCTGATATATAATTACGCATGGTTAGTTTCATAAATATTTATATTCATTAAAAAATTTCCTAGAAGCAATAATAACACTTACAGTAGTCCCAGTATAGCAACTCATTTCAAGGTTGCATGCTCAATGGCAAAGTGAAAGAGATATTACAGTGTACAGTCTCAAGCATAAAGCATAGTACCTATCAATATCTTTCGTAAGAAAACAAAGAGGAGCAGAGATTGCACGGACTGTACAAATGATTATTTACCTAGAATTCTGATTACTTATCTCTATCTTTTCATCGCGCTATCGCATGTTATCTGTTGCGAAACCCAGATGAGTTGCTATTCTGGGAGACCTGTATCTACTACACTTTTTGGTTCTAATATATTTTTTTACAGGAATAAATTGTTTTTTGCACTACTAGCAATTTTACTTGAAATAATGTACAGTATAGACACCTAAATTATATTGTAAGTAACAATTTTTGATTTTTAAAAATACCTTCCGACGATACCTTAGATTTCTGAAGAAATCTTGGATTTCTGAATATACGAAGCCCATCCTAATTAAAAATACATAGGCTTCCAAAAATCGAAAAAGACATTTAAAATTAAAACTATTTTTGTACAGGGAATGAAGGGCGTAAATTATTGACCTTATTTGTAGGTGTTCATACTGTACATCAACTAGATTTTAATTACTAAATTAGGCACGTTTCATTATCATTTTCACATTATATTGTTGCACATTTCAAATAGAAATTCTAATCATCTATCATATTTTCATAATTAATATCGAATATTTAAAATAGAAACATTTGTCTCATATATCTTTTCATTTACAGTACAGAAAAAGTAAAATTAGTATTTATTTTAAAATTTCCACGAATTTGCAGTGATTTCGAATGTAAATGAACTGTACTATATTATTTTGCATGTTTCAACGTTGTTTGTTCAAATGTAATGTAGTATATCGATTGTTCATTATTCGTTCATATATTCATAAAAATTTAATCAAACAACAATTATTTATAAATGAATAATCAGGGGGAAAAATGATGAATGTCCATTTTCTAGGAAAGTGAGATGATTAGTCTTACTAACAGATTGAAGGTGGGGCTTTCAAATTTAAATTTAAAGAAGGCAAAACGGTAACAGTCCTAAGATACAGGAGCTAAAAGGATGACTGTCCAAGAATTTTTACCTCCCGTCATACAGTAGGTAAGGGAGGTAATGTAACCGTGCCAAAAATTCGATGGTGGGTTTTCAGTAAATAAGCATGAATTAGGGTCCCCACAACACGTTTTTACTATTTTTACGATGATTTTTTTCGTCCTCGGTCACTCTTATAATAAACTTCTATTATATTATCTATTTTCTGTATTTAAGCTTCCTGAATTCATATAACGAGTTGATTAGATATTGTGGGTAAAATTGGATAAATGGAAGTGATACTTTACTTGAAGCCCATAACAATTTTTTTGTGCAACCGGACGCAAAATAAGGATTTCGCAGCCTCAATACAAGCCGCGAAATTAAATTTCGCGACCGTTGTTATGGTAGCGGCCGCGAAATTAGATAAACAATCACTTTGACACTTGCGAATTGCATGGTTTTGTTTATCAAATGTTAATCCCATAACCACCTTGAAAGCTAACTTTCTATTTACAATGAAACTGTTTAAAATTAATAAAATTTGTAATTACATATTTTTACGGTTGCACAAAAAATATTGTGTACACCTTGTCCGCGAAATCCTTTAGCGCCCTCGGGCATGTTGCGTGGGCAGTTTGGGTGGACATGTTGCGTGAGCAGTTTGGGTGGGCATGTTGCGTGGGTAGTTTGGGTGGGCATGTTGCGTGGGTAGTTTGGGTGGGCATGTTGCGTGGGCTGTTTGGGTGGGCATGTTGCGTGGGCAGTTTGGGTGGGCATGTTGCGTGGGTAGTTTGCTTGGGCATGTTGCGTGGGCAGTTTGGGTGGGTAGTTTGGGTGGGCAGTTTGGGTGGACATGCTGCCTGGGCAGTTTGGGTGGGCATGTTGCGTGGGCAGTTTGGGTGGGCATCATAAAACACTATCGGCGGAGCCCTAGGATAAACTCGGCGAAGCCGAGGCTAGGCTAGTCTATAATACTAGAAGATTAGAATCACTATCTATAGTTATATATATATATATATATATATATATATATATATATATATATATATATATATATATATATATATATATATATATATATTTGAATTCATCACGACGATCGCCCAACTTTAGACAAGGGTACTTTTGTTTAGTAGATTCGGTAGTCAGTCTGGTAAAATTCTATTGGGTCCCACATAAGTTGTAACTCGACCCATATGTGGGTAAAATAAAGTCCATTCTGAGTTTTGGACTAAGACTGAATGCAGGATCTTACATCAAAAGTAAGGTTTCAAACTTTAAAATTCGCATATTGAAAAAAATCGCACATTTTGTGACATTCATTTTTTTTTCTCTCTGGTTCTAAGCCAAAGTTAGGAAGCTATTAACACTAACTAAATTATTTGAAACATTGTGATCTCTCGGTAGCTTTGAGAGGACGCCCGAATAATCTATATGTTATTACTATTATAAAAATATTTGCACGATTGTTACTATATAATTTCAGCTAATCACCGCTGAAAAACTCCCTTTCAGGTGTTGAAACGCGCATCTAGCGTCCCAACCCGCGTGACCGAAGTCGTCCAGATGGTCATGTCGCACAAACACGACCACTCTCACTCCCATTCGCAGCAGCAGTCCATCGAATTGCCGTCTGTGACGCCAGCGCCGCTTACCCCCTCCACCACGGAGGAGAGCTTCGCGGCGTCGCAGGCAGTGACATCTACCAACAACTCCATGAGTAACTCTGGGGATGGATTGCTGAATTCTTCTTCGAGTACGCAAGCAACGGGGACGGGGTCACAGACACCTGAAGAGGAGTTCAAACATAATGGACAAGTGTTGCTGACGAAAATTCCGGGGGTTATTCCGTTGAGTGGACATAATGGGGGGTGGCTCTGAAATGAACTCTTGTAGGGGGATTTTGTTAATTTTTCTGTTTTTGGTTTCAGATTTTTTCTTTTTATTTTGTTTGGATGTATGTAAGTACTAATATTTTATTTTTTATTTTATTTTTTACTAAATACAAGAAAGCGATGTATATTTGAATAATTTGAACATATGCGTATGCGATTTTCTATTTTCAAATCGCATTCTACAAGCTAGGGCCTAGAAACTTCCTGATTTTGAAAGCGAATAAAATAAAAATATTGCTGATAGACAAAATTTATTTTTTGACTATTTTACTCATAAATTTATAAGCCAATCCAAATTCAGGATTCTACCTATAGTTACCAAGTTTCATTTCGACAAAACACCGTCACAAAAATTTTATCGCACTCTTTAAGCCAATAAAATGTCATATTTTTACAAGTGAGTTTTGATAAGCGAATTTTTTTTGACGTTTTAGAAACATTTTTTACATACCTGTCAAAGTATTTATATTTTCAGTGTTATCAGTTTTTATTAGAAACACCTCAAAACACAATAACAATTAGAAGATTTTTATCACGAAATATATATATATATATATATATATATATATATATATATATATATATATATATATATATATATATATATATATATATATATATATATATATATATATATTGGAAATAGTCATTCGAATACCATTCGTGGTTATATTTTATCCTTGAAAAATTTTCCTATTGCTTTACTCGAGCCTGTTGCCAATTTATCTTGTGACATTGATCAAAAATCACTCGTTTGACAACTCGTGATTTTTTTGTCAATGTCAAAGGTGGTGACCACTGTTCTCAATGCACAGATACAACCGATTTCTAATGCTCTACACGTTCTAACATTCGGGCTTTTTCGCAAAATAAATTAAAAATCAAATTATAAGTTTATTGACTCGTCCAGTGTGTAGTTTTAATCATAATGCTGACAATTCCAGTTGCAGCAAACTTATATTAATTAATTTATATTTTTTTTACAATATATTCAGAAAGAAGAAAGGTTAAATTCGTTGGCGATTATATCAATTAAAAACATTGTCATATCATATGCTGAAGAAATAATTGTTGTTCAGGAAATCTACTGAAATATACCCCCAACATTTATACGGAATCCTGTATAGAAAAATACACTAATGCAACAACCCCTCGCCAATTTGGAAAAAGGCGACATATTTTGGTTTTTGACATTTTTCTTGAAAACGGTGATCCGTATCGAAATTTTATACAAAACAAGACTCTTATATTTTACCTAGGATGAACCGTTAAAGAGTTAAATTAGATTTTCCGAATTGCAAAATAACGAAAAGTATTTATACCGAGACTTATACCCACACTGAGAAATAGTTTTTCTTTCCCTAAATACAGGATTAGTCATGGAAGAGTTATTTAGAAAGTCCATTTGTTTGCAACCCAAAATACTAATGACAACAGACCATATTTAATTGTTTAATATCAAAATGACAAAACCATCACTAGACAGGCAAAGCAATCGTGAATTAAATATTCTATTTTTTTAAGAGAAAAAGCTAGACGCTGTTGTAAATTGTATTTCGGGTTGCACCCAAACGGACTTTGAAAGTAATTCTCCCGTGACTAATCCTGTATACGGTATTAAACAAAAATAAAGCGACTCTGTAGAACCCCAAAAAATCTCTGTATTTTAAATATTCAAAATATTTTCAAAAATAATTCATTCAGATTAAAATTCTGTGACTGTTCGCGAGTTATGGACATAAATCGCCTCTTTTCTAATTTTTGTAATCCAAACAAAATTGTAATAAATGAGAGGAGCAATTTACAATTTTCGCATGGGGGCGTTCAAAAGTCTCAAAAGATGTTTTGCTAAAAACTTCATTATTTCAAACTTGGAATTATTTTCTTTCATTATTCAAAAATAAATTTTGTCTATCAGCGATACTTTTAATTTTAATCGCTTAAAAAAATAAGATTCTAGGTCCTACTTGTATAATGTAATACTACTAATGTCTAAAGATAAAGGTCATCCATAAAATATACATATATATATATATATATATATATATATATATATATATATATATATATATATATATATATATATATATATATATAAAATATTTGTTGAGAATATCGCGTTTACTTTAGATTTCAGTATTCCTTTTGGTCTGTACTTCATGCTCTTAAATTTAAAATGGTGGACCGTCAAATTCTTCATTTATATATCGCCCATCTTGTACTGTAGGTGTATAAGGATTATGACCTAGGTAAACTAATGAAAAGTTATTGACTTTCCTGTCTGCAAAATTGATGACATTTCCAAATTCGCTACAAATTTAATTTCTTACAATACTTTTATAAAATAACGGACCTGTGACAAACACCAATAGAAACAAAGATAGTTAATGTTTAAAGAAATTGTGGTGTCATCACTTTTCAGTCTATGCTGCGGAATTACTTTTATAGAGCGACCATATATTCTAAAATAATTATTCTTAATTATTATCTCAATATAATCTTACCAACTACAGTAAAGAAATCATTAAGTTGTGAAAAGAATCATCGACTACTTGTTAACTAATCATTGCAAAAACTTCAACTTGATTCACAATAACATGAACGAATTAACAAATTGAGATATGTTTATCTCTCTCATTCGCAATAACAAGAAGCATGTGCGATAAGGATGGATATAACATAATTGTCTTTCAAAAATTTATATTGTTTCGACAAAGGTACGACATTCCATCTTAAAACATGTATCGTAAGTTCATTTATTAATGCAGATGTATTACCTTGATTCATAGTCGTGCGTATTACGTTATTTTCTGGCAGTGTCACATATTTTGTTTCACACTTGCTAATAAACAATTGACTTATTATTGAATACTGTAACACAAATATTTCTGCCGTGATTTGATAAAGGGTAGTAACTGACACTTTTTGGAAAATTGACTTTTTTATGTTATGGCAAATGGCAGCAAGAGATACAACTTTTAAATTCACTTTGGTACAATAATCTAATTCCAAAGAGGAACAACTATTTGATGTCATATGATGGAAATTTTAAGCGGCAAAGGTTAAAAGCAGTATCTAAATTACCGGAAAACAAAGAGGTACTTTAAATTAATAAATACTTTTTGCATTTATACGTTAGCCTTTTTTAATCATTCAGTAAAATCAAGATACTGCACCAAAAGTTTCTGCAAACTATTGAAAGAAAACAAAATTTCCAGAAATTATTTCTATATTGTTTTTCAAAATACTCTCCTTTTAACTCAACACATTTATGAATTCGATAAAACCAATCGTTCAAGCGAAAAATCCATTCTTCTTGAGACACTTGAGAGACCATGATTTCGAAGGCTTCAACCGCTTCATTTGCACTTGTATATTACAAAACCACTCATTATTTTCCTTTAATTTAGGAAATAGGAAGAAATGATGAGTGCTCCAGTAATTCCACCTTTGATTTTTTAAAATAGGATTTAGTTTGCGCAGTAGTATGTGAGGATGCATTGTTCTGATGCAATACTAATTTACTTCAAGGCCTGTTTTCATGCATTTTTCAAACACCCATGGCAAACAAATTATTATGTACCAATTAGAAGTTACTGTTTTCCTATGTTCTAAAGCAATATTGACAGTGGGACCGGATTTTGAGAAAACGGAGGCAATCATTTTTGTACCAACACTTCGAATTCGTTTTACTTTGACAGGATTGGGGTCTATGGGAAAGACCCATTGAGCTGATTGTCGTTTTGTGTCAGGTTTAAATGCATACATCCATGATTCATCACCTGTTATATCATACACTGCTTTAGAATTACCTTCGTTGTACTTTTTAAATGTTTTAATGCACCATTACACACGATGTTGCTTTTGACAATTATTTAAATTATGAGGTATCCAACGGTAACAAACTTTCCTGCCTTTTAGATGATCAAGCAAAATTTTATTTATAGCGGTCATTCCAATGCCCAAAGTAGCCTGTATAATTCTGTATGTGGTACGGTTGTCTTCTTTAATCATTGTACGAATAGCAGCAGTTTTCATCCGATCTTCGCGTAAATCGTCATTGAGAGAAACTCGATGATATATAAATTCATTGACCTGATACTAGTTGCTTTATTTTCAAAAGCATCCCGAAGCTTTTCAATGCAGTATTTTGGAAAGAGCGAACTTTTAAAATCGTAAAATATCATTGCTAGGAAATTTTCTCTTGTTAACTGCATTTTCAGTACGATTTGCGTACTTAAAACTGCATGTAAAATTATTGGTAACAGATAACGAATTGTAAGAACTGCCATGCTACCTAAGGATGTACTTTTGTTTTGATACGCATTTATGTTTCATAGCTACCTTGATTATATTTGTTTGTAGAATCTTTCGGTGCTACCCTAGTACTAAGTTAGGACATTCCATTTTAATTCGATGCTCGTTGTTGACAATAATTTCGCTGTAACGTATGTTTATTTATTAATTCAGATATATTATTTTGATTTATAACCGGACGAATAACGTTATTTTCTGCTAATGTCACTGATTCTAACACTGTGCCAGTATCTTATTATACATATATTTTGTTTTACATTTGGTAATAAACTTACCAGTTGACTTAGTTTTGAATTTTGAATGCCTTTACTGTAACATATATTTTTATAATAATAAAATAACAGTAGTATCTTATGCATACTCATAAAAACTAAATAAACGGCACTACTGTATTTGACAGAGCTAAAATCTTGTTTCGTACAACTAGGAGATGACCTTGATCGGACAACTTTAAAAAAATTTAAGTTTAAATGAAACACAGTAACTTACACAATTTTTGTGACTAGTTTCAATCATTTCGGTCATCATCAGTCAATGAGCACAATAAATTTGCACGCGACTTTATATAACGTAAAAATACCGTTATTTACAGCTATCGAAGAGAGGGGGATATATTAGGTCCGTTTAGTCGTATAGTAAAGTGTTATTTTTATCTTTTTTATATTTGTAAATTTCTAAGGATTCTAAAACTAAAATGCAAAGATTGCAAAGGAGTTTATATTGGTCAGACTGGTCGGAATTTCAAAATTAGATTCAAAGAACATTTAAGATCATTTAAACCAGGGGATATAATTTGAAAAATTTAGAGCTGCACTTTTTTGTTCAAGGATAACTGGAGGGGTGGGGGTAATTTTTTTTAGTTCAAGATACATTAAAACTTACATTTTTTCATATAATAAACAGTTTTAGATTTAACGCCTTTTTATGTAAAGATATAAATCAAAATTAATTTGATTAATATTATCTGTCCACATTATTTACATTCAAAAGAATAGGTACATTTAAGCCGCGACAAAAGCAGAAAACTTAAAACTCTGAACTAGAAGACAACTACAATAGGTACCTAAATGTGTTGAGCGTTATAATAATTAATAGTATGTAACCGTTTCGACCAGGTTTACGGTTTTGTGTTCCGTAAGTTCTGAAGTTATTTACCGGTTTCTATTTGGAATGCAGTTCTTGTAAAAAGTTGGTAAAAAGTCGGACCACGGCAACCACGAAATAATCCTGGTTTCTCTGGTATTTTTACCCCCACTACCGCTACTTTCAAACATCATCATAACAAAATCAAACGATATGCGTCAATATCAAATTTCTAAACCGCATTAGTGGTATTACTAATAATTATTATAGATGTATGTATGAAAACATTATTTATATTTTATATATTGTTGGTTGTGGTATTTTTATTGGCTTTAAATGTAACAGAATGTTCAATTTCGTTGGCATATTCAAAGTTATCATTCATTTGGTTAATTATTATTTTTTTTAAGTTGTGCCAATTTTTAATGTCATATGATTCTGTCCCGAAATAGATGAAAATATTCAGGAACCATGGTGTACCCGGAATCAAGATACTGGCTTTTTTGGTTGATTTACGGAACATACTATAAAAATATATTTTGTAATTCTTGTTGTATATACACGTTTGAATAATAAATAATACAGAGAGAAGTGAGAGCAACTGCAAAATTTTAATTTAGAGCTGCATTTTTCAAATTTAGAACTGCAGAAACAAGCCAGAGCTGCACCAAATTATATCCCCTGATTTAAACTAAAAACAAAAACAGATTCAACTTATGATTGCCACCTATTAGAAAATAATCATTCGTCTGATACGGAAATAATACCAATTCATTTTGCAAATAAAGGCATAATACTAAATTTTATTTAAATTTCAAGGAAAAATACGAATTTGTTAATTGCACTAAATATATTTTTCAGTGAAAAGGAAGAATGATATAATTTACATAAAGAATTTATAAAAGTGCAAGAAGTAATAGTTAAGATTGGAAGCTAATTGTCATTTAATGTTTTAAATTCCTTTCATTTAATAAACCATTTGTTTAATTCGACGTATCTACGATTACGGAGTACCTATACAAAATACAAAACAGACTAGCAATTAAGTGTTTCAGTATAGTGCAGATTAAAATTACCACATGAGATTCTTTCTAGTTAACGAAAATATAAAATGTAGCTCTACAAATCTCGAAACTTTAGTTTGAGACTCCTAAAATGAAACGATGAGAGCATCCTTATAATTATTTTAAAGTATTCTCCCTTGAAAGGTTAAATAATACTTTTAACAAGAAGACTAAGCGATTTTTTTTTATCCCTTATAAACATTTTTATCATATACAGTTTACTTCTTGTAATAAAATATGAGTTAAGTTATTTTTTTACATAGTTTTATTTGAGATATATTCATTTTTGTAATGTTACATCGTAATCACCACGTTTCATCAGTTGCTATGAATAATGAATAGGAACTTTTATAATAACAAGTTACTATTTTTATAAAGACTTTCGAATTACAGAATACCAAATGGGCAAAGTAACTATGAATAAGCATGTTTGTAGCAACAGTAAAGCAAATAGTTACTATTTGCGTAGTAACTCGATTACAGTTACAGAATTGGGCTGACTGCCCTTTATTAAATCACGGTAGGTTATTAATAATAATAATGTACCTCCAGAGCTGGGCAAAGTACCGGAAAGTAGTACTTGAAGTACAAGTACCAAGTATCTTGATGTTTTTAAAAGTACTTGACGTACAAGTACTTTTTAAATTTGTAAAGTACTTGAAAGTACCAAGTACTTAAAAAAGTACTTGTAAATTTGGGTGCAAGTACTTTTTCAGATAATTGATATTTTTCTGATTATATGGACCTTAAAAGGTGATTGTTGACAAAAATTTCAATGCGCGATATGTATTTGGTTATTTAAAACAAGAGTTCCTCGCTGGGACTGCCGTATCACCTAGCGATCTCATGACGTAAAATTGACGTCATGTGATCGCCATGCGATGCGAGAAGCTGTACCGAGATGTTAGAATGACGTCATTTTTACGTTAGTCCTAGCACTGTAGTTAGGTAATACAAACATTTGTGTATATGCAATATGCGCAGATTAGAATTAATTTATTTATGCCAAAAAAATTGCAAATATATCTTTACTTTCATATTATCGCTGAAAATATATTTATTAATGAAATTCACATAACACCACACCTGTGCAAAAAAAACACTGACAGACAAACAAAGTAATTCAAATACATTTAAAGTAATTCAAATAAAATAAAAATAAAATAAATATATCATCACGGCTTATTATCCATTGCTGGGAGTGCCAATCTGCTTTGTAAGCAGATATCGGTATAGATGATATATTTGCAACGTGCGGGCGCTTACCAGGCGTCACCTCTCGGGCACTCATTGCTGGCGTGGAGAGTGCACCACAGGGGTCAATTTTGTGCCATTTAAAATTGGCGTCGGTCGGGATTGAACCCGATTCTCCAGATTCTCGACCTGACACTCAGGCACGCGGCCACGATACCCCGTAAAGTAATTCAAGTACATTTAAAATACTTCAAGTACATTTAAAATACTTCAAGTACATTTAAAATACTTCAAGTACATTTAAAGAACTTCAAGTATTTTTCCAAGTACTAAGTACCAAGTACATGTGAATAGATTTACTTTGTCAAGTACAAAGTACTATAAATAGAAAGTACTTCAAGTACAGTACTTGAAGTACTCAAAGTACTTGCAAGCCTAATAATGTACTTTTCTTGCAAGTATTGTCCAGCTCTGTGTACCTCCATAATAACTAAGTAAACGACACTACTGAATTTGACAAATGGACGGAGCTAAAATCTTATTTCATACTCTTATAGCGTTGATACGCACTGCTCTGAAATATTCTTCTTTCGTTGAGTTATTGTGAATCGCGCTTAGAGATAATTTTCACTTTGCCGCCTCATCGATCTATAAAAGAATTGTTGATCTATAAATCTATATAGTTTAAAACTATTTTATACTACAGTAAACTATACTACTAGTAATAAAAATTGCACAAAGAGAAGAGTTAGTATTCTGAAACACATCAAGAGTAAGCAACGTGAAACGCTGAAAACTCAAGCATATCTTCGCGAGTAGGTTAATAGCTAAAGCTTGGTTGAGTTAAACAATGTCGGTTTTGAATAGGGGACCACCACGCTTCCACTCACTGTGCTTCTTGCGCCGGGAAAAGGCGAATAGCACTAACACATTTAGACGTAAAGTAACATAGGGTTAACTAACGCCAAATGTCAACTACGCAACATAATTCTCATCGAGTTATATAAACGAGGATAAGTTTATTATTATTTAGATTCTATCAGCCTGTTTGACATGGTCATAAATTGTTACCAAATTTGGTAACAAATAATTCGCTTCTATCGGCACGAAATATCCAGGGGCGCGCCGTTACAGTGTGCGATGTGTGCGTTGCATACGGGCGACACTTGGTCAGGGGTGACACGGCGAGCAAAATTGTAATAAGACTTAAGTTTTTAAATTTAATATGCCCCTTTTCCTAGGCTCACATTGGGATCTCGTAAACTATAAGAGATGCGAACTCGATTAAATAAGAGCAATGTTGTCCCATTAGTAGACTATTGTAAAGATGTTTTTGTTTTTCCCGAAAAATGCATATACAAATGGTTACTGTACAAAACTCCAAATGGCGTGATTTACTAGCTCGTTTAGTATTAGAAACGTCGAAGAGACGGGTCTTAACATTCGGGACCGTTGTTAAAAATTCAAATCCCGGCACGAACGCGGGACCGTTGTTCAATAGCTTACTAAGGTTGATTTATATTACACTAAAAAGAACAATAATAACCTTACCTAACGCATAATACACGGCCCGCGTTTTCCAAGCCTAAGTTTGGGCGTTAGGTTGGATAATGTAGGGTATATTTAGAGAAATTGCGAAAACCATGTCAATCTGAGATCTTAATTTTTTGAACACGGTCCCGCGATCATATTCACAAATAACTTCCAAATAAGAAATTATATGGAATTTTGGTTTGCACGCCTTTAAGGACCCTATTTTATTTTCCAATTTATAATTTCCATAGTTGTAAAATTATACCATTAAAATAGTTTCTTTTAGCTTTCCAATGTTGTATCTATGTTTCAAGCAGAAAATGCAAGGATTATTAATTTTATAGGGTAAAATAGTTATTTGTATCACTAGTCCAGAAACTGGATATTTGCGAGAACGAGTTTATTTTGACAGGCCGAGCTGAAAGCGAGGCCTGCAAATACGAGATCTCGCAAAACAGTTTCTGGGCGTGTGATACACAAGATTTTTTGTGCCGACATCTCCATAAATTCTTCGTATATTCTCAACACTTTATTCTATTTTACATAACCTAAAAAAATGAACATATATTTTTATCGGTTTTGCATTGCAAGTTTAAATATAATTACTTACATTTGAGCTTAAAATGCGTAATTATTTTATATTTATTGAAAATATATCATTTAAACATAAGTTATATATATTTTATATACTTTCGCATATTTTCAAAGATAGCGGAAATTCAATTGTATCACGTGAAGTTAGTTGTAGTTACAAAACAAACGAAACAAATTAGTCCTAAAGTTGGAACTTTTAATTAATTAATCTATACGAGATGACAGCAATGACAGCATATTATTATTTTTGACAAAATTTAGTTATTTAAGGTACAATAATTAAAGATTTAGCCCTAAAATTTGTAAACATTTTGCTAATTCTTGTGTTGAAAATAATCTTAAATTGACATATCACCAGAACAGTAATGCCAACTCCTTTTGCTGGCCTAGGTCAGCAACAGCGCATTTCTGGACGATTTTGAGGTCTGTAATACTAGTCAAAATGGACGGAGGTACGAAAAACAATTATTGTGGTTTATTTAAAATATATGGTAACTATAAAAAAGTACACAGGCTATTCAAGTTAACGTGTTCACATAATTGTTGCTCCATTAGAAGACCATTTTAGTGGTGTCGCTATTTGAGAAAAAATCCGTAGATATAAGCAAAAATACATACTTTCCAAATATGAAATAGTACTAGATTTTAGTTTGCACCTTTTTAGGCCACTTTTTTATATTCTTTCGAATGGCGATGCTTATTTTTTTATAACTGTTGAATTTGGGGGGGGGGGGGCGTCAAGATGAGCATTGGCACACGGGCGACACAATGGTACGGGGCGTCCCTGGAAATATCATATGTAATTTAAAAAAAAAATGCCACAAGATATTATAGTCCGTCTTTAATACACAGGGTGTTGTGTAAGTAATGTGCCATACGATACCACTTAATAAACAAGATTGGAATATATCGTAATCTCCAATAATTTATTTTCTAATGTACTTGCTGCAATAGGCTACTTGCGTACCATTTTTTTATTTAATATTTTTGAAGAGACCATAAAAACTTGCTACCCATATTTTTTCTTCCGGCAAAATTTTCATTAATTGGCCAAAAAAAATTAATGAAATTTTAATATTTAAATTACCGCCATGTATGACGTAGAATTACGCCGAACCAATGAATGGCCGTAATGCAACAATATCGGTACGTCCAATAGCAACGGCCTGGGCGGGTAATTTAAACATGACAAATCATCTGTTTGACGTTTGAATAATAGTTTGAAGGTTAATGTTTTCGTTTGTCATTTTAATCTTATACGAGTATAAGATTAATTGAAGATTCTTCAAAATCCTGCTTAACAAATCGAAATACGTAATAAAAGTAACAGAAACCACGCAAATTGTAAATAATAAAGAAGAGAAACAGTGACAGAAAAATGAACTAATGTCAAAATCAAATTAAAACTCGTACTCTCTCGCCATCTACAGATTACATTCTTAAGAGGCATATTTACCCCTGTGCTGAAATATGAAGCGAAAACTCAAATAAATTGTTCCTCTACTAGAACTATTAACATTTTAAAAAATTCAACACTGGTACTTAACTAGATCTTTGCAACCGTATAGCCTTGTTCTCAGACCAAATTATGTACGTTGAGACTCCAAATTTAGTACAAACGCAATAATTGAAAAAATCGACCTTTTGGAACAAAAGGTCGGGGCGGCAGTATTAAATTATGAACAGGTTTGTGTAAAACGTAAAAGCACTTAATATTATACGATTATAATTTTCAATAAAATATGACCATTTCAAACAGGCTTTTGTGTTATAATAATTCGTAATTATTTGTCAACAAAAATGTTAAATTCTAAACACCAAAAAATTATCAAAAACTGAACTTTTTGGTAAACCTGGATTGTTGATTATTAAATGAAAATATTTCCTCGCTTTTTGTTGTAATGAAGCGGTGAGAAAACTAATGTTATACAATTCACTCGTTGAAAAACTCTTTATACTCAAACAGTGAATTAGGTACTATTGCGTCTTATCGATCCGAACGTATTATTAAATTACTCTGTAAATATCCTTTGATTTTTAGGAACCGAATAAAGGGAAATGACACAACAAACGAGGCCTTATAATAAAGTCATTTTAATATTACAAAATAATGTATTTAGAATTCGTTGTTGCTATATATAAGCGGAGATATTATTAAAAACAATATTAATCATAATTTAGCTAGTCATCCATGTGACAAGTAGTTATGTAACTAAGCACTGTTATCAAATTGTTTCAACATTTTCGTAAGTGTTTAGAGACTGCGAATTTAGTATTTCACCTTCAAGGGTAAATACTTGTCCAGATATAAGCGGCAATTTCGTTTTAACTTTTGTCAAATCTCAATCAAAATTCGAAATATTTACAATTAGCTAGGCATGGAGTTATTAAGGAAGTTTCTAAGGAACACGTTAATGCATACCTATCTAATATTAAATATAGGTACACGATAAAACCTTGTCACTTGTCACCGCTTAAAAGTGGCGTGCAGGCATTTAGAGTGCGTCCACGTTAAGGCAGTTATTGCAACTTCTAAGATGAGTACCGCATTTAATTAGTGTATTTACGTTAACGTTAACTCTAAACGCAACACAAACGAAGTTACAGCCGCACTTTTCACCGAAACATAAGCTCATAATATATAGAACGTATGACGTTAAAGGCTCGTTATACCATCGCCCACAACGTGTTTCTTTATTCATTTAAGGTGATCCTTATTAGTAGGTATGCGCATTCGGGCTGTCACGTGAATTTAACAAGCACGTTGTTTTAGCGTTGAAGCTGTATTCTATATTAACCCGGCTACGTTATCACTTGGTTCTGCTTGACGCACTGGTACGACACTACCCTATACGTGTGTATTTGAATTTGGTGACCTTCAACAGGCTCGCTTTACGCGCTAGCATAGGCGTACGTAAGATGTCTGCCTAGATATCTAAGTGGAAAGATTATTTATTTTGATATCAATAAAAATATAATAATTGTTCTAAATTAATAAAACCCCTTAAAAATTACATATAAATTTTAGTGCAACCATAATATACTGAGGCTGTCGATAAAATAAACATAATATTTTTCTGGGTCAATCGGTAATCTAAAAAAGCTTTTTACAATTTTTTTATCTTTATTAATAATAATATTTTATTCATTCGAAGATCAAATACATGACATAGAATAAGTCAGAAAAAATTTACATACAAAATGAAAGAAGATTAAGACATATTTTACCTATTTAAATACTCCTGTACACTATAATAACATTTTTCTATCAAATAAAGTTTCAATTTTAATTTAAATTCCTTAACACTAGTAATATTATTAAATCTACTATCTAACTTATTATACAATTTAACGCCGATTTAGTTAGGATTATTTTCAAATTGTTATTATTATTTGGACAACCTTTTACACAACAATATATTATACTACCCGACATTATGTCTAGTAGTCTAGTGTGGTAGTCGTAATATTCTTGCGCTGAACCGCCCTACATACGAACGCCGTCACTCCGTCACTGGCAAAACCTGGCGTACTGGAGTACGCCCAATCTCCTTACGTTACCCCTCCCTGGTCCAAGTTCACGCACACATAGCCATAAGCACACGGCAGCAATACATACAACAGTGTCGTTTCTGTTGACGTTAGTCATGTATATATTCTGTGGTTCTGCGGACCACGCCTCCAAAACAGTATTCAAAGGCGTGCACATTATTCGCTTGTTCTATATTTATAGTTTTTACAAATCTTTATTTTTAATTAAAATATGGATTTTTCATTGAATCTTCATTACATATAATAATTCCTACTAAATAATTTTTATTATAGAGCATAATTAGCTCCTAATTTAAAACAAAATTAACGAATATATGGATTTAGACCTTAGCCAATCATAAACGTCAACGTCACTTGCTTTCCCCCTGCCACGCACCTACCGATTGATAACGTAGTTGGCATGTTCTTTTGTGTACGCACTCTAACGTTTAAATTTAAATATAATAATAACTTAATGCAAAAAAGTCACGCTTGAAAAATTCGGGCCGAATTTTGTGCGTTATGTTATTGTTGTTATAATAGAGAAATTTTAAGCAATTTTTTTGCATGTACCTACAGTTAACATTAGGTAGGTCACATTAACGTGTTCCTTGTCACAGCCAACTATTAAATGAAGAATCGAGTGATATGATATTATGTTGAGAATTTTAAAGTTCAAAAGTGTTCCTTTATGTTGTTCTAGTCTTCGAATTCGAAATAATATTTATTTTATGAAATATTGATGTATTACTATTAGGAATTAAATAACTGATTCATTTATTGTGATATTACATGTTTATTTAAATAGTTATTTATTAACGTCCCTCATTTTTACATTTGTAATTTTAGATTAATTGATTTAGTCAATTTTAGTTATGTATTTGTATTAAAATATGAAACTATATCATAAGAAATGTTAATGTTTGTTGTAACATTGATTTTATAAGTTGCAACTAATATTAATAAATAAATATCTTTTTAAAATACCTTATATCATTTTACAATCAATAATAGTATAATAATATAGTTAGTATATGCTCGAAATTCATACCAATTCTGTAACAAAGTTGCTAAATATTTGTTAGTAAGTTGTCTTAGCAACGTTGCTATAACAAATTAATAATAATGGCGAAAATTAAATAAAATATGAAAATCAATGAAAATGACATGATCATTTATTTCTAAAGGCGGTGTGCACAAAAGTAATATGTTTTATGTCAGAATAATTTTGCAATTTCTATTTTATTAAGTATTTTCAATGAATGCGAATGATAGGACGTCAAATAATATGTGATGCAGTGGGAGATGAAATAATTCTTCCAAATTACCGATTGAAGTATCAAATTTTATAAATTTCCTAGAAGATATCTTCTACTAACATGAAAAATATACATATTTTTTCATTGTAAAAGATACTTATCGTATGAATAAAATTCCAACAATGGCCGTCTGATTGCAATAATGAATTATATAAAAATGTGTTTCTTAAGTTAATATTTGAACAAGATATATAAGAAGCAGAAAATTGTCTTTAATTGTATAATATTTGCAGTTGTATGAAATAGAAGTCTATTTTTGACATAATTCGTCTATTATAGATTTTGTACATGTAATGTTAATGTTAAAGATAGAAATTCACATGGTTCGTATTTTTCGTGTATTTTCTTTTCCGAGCTTGTGCAACTGATTCCATTTAGAGCCTGGTATATTTTCAATGAAGAATCTTCTTCATTTATTGCGAATATAAAAGAAAGATGCTATCATCATCCACTGATACTGATATCGTGATATGTAGAAACTTTTTTCTTTCCAATCATTTAAGTTTTCCAACTTTTTAATCTCAATTTCCATGTATTGTGCATCTTGTAACATTTAACTAATATAAATTATAATATAAATTTAAATATGATAAAATGGTTTACAGAAATCACACATATTATGAGAAAAATTATATTTTCTGCCACGGTACCTTCGCTGGTATTTTGACTTTTTTGGTTGTCACATCACATATATAGCATTTTAAATATTTTCTTTGTTCATTTCAATATACTATGATGTATAATATTTAAACACAATAGCAACAACTCAAAATAAAATTGTAAATTGTATCACTTTCTCGAAATGTCAAAATTGATTCGGTAATCAAAAATGCCAATGTAGCTGTTAGAGGCGCTGACGCTCAAAATGTGCACATCGCCTTATGTCAAAAATGAATCAAGTTACCTTGAAACTTTGCAAACAAAAATGATGTTTTGTGTCAAATTGTCCAAATGACAAAAAGTCAAATACCTTTTGGTTAATTTATACAAAAATCTTTCAGATTTGATAAGACAATTTCAAAATGTTTGGCGACGACAATGAAATATGCGGCGCCGAATTCCTCTACCGGGAAACCGGTTACTTTTTGATCCGAAACAGAAAATACCATCAAAGTACATCCTTATTTATACCTTCTTTCAAAATTTAACTCCTTTTTTGGCCAGGTTTCCCATCATTCGAAAAAGCTGTCGAAGTTACTCCAGAAAATATAAGAGCCCTTTTGGGTAGGTCTTATTCAAGGGCAAAAGCAACGTATTACACATGTGCCATAAAGGATACGGATAAGGCTCTTGAGATCCATCCAGGGGACTTATGGGCTAGACAATTAAAAGCGTATTATACGTTCCTTAGGACCGATTTTGAAGATGCTATGGTACAGAACCATAGAGGGTATTGGGAGAGGAAACAGCCTGATTTGTTCAAGATCGGAATTATGGAGGTAAGTGGAAATATATATAGTGTGGCTATAAAGTTTTGGGACTTATAAATAAGACAAAAGCCGTCATATCATCAAAATTATTCAATATACAGTCTTTAAATCCACACAGAGCTTGGTATGATCACAAAATATTGTAACATTTTTATTATTTAGGTGAAGTGTAAATATTAGACAATTATTATTAAGTAAAATTAAGTATTTATTAAACTATAATGAAAGTTACTATTACTAATATTAAACAATTATTAAAAACTAATTAAGACTAAAACTACCTAACTAGATAACGCTAACAAAATTTATTTAACCAATTAACACTACTATTTATTTCCACGATATTACAAATTATTTATTTCACTACGCGTTACAATCTTAGACTGCCGGTCTGTTGCAGACTCTTGTAGACTGTTTACGCGATATTTATATCTCTGCATTTATGTCACTATATAATAATAATAATAATAATAATAATAATAATAATAATAATAATAATAATAATAATAATAATAAATTTATTGCCCAACAGTTTACAAGAAAACCAATAACAGGACAAAGACAGAACAAAAATAAGTAAATAAATATATGAATTACATAAGTAAATGAATATATAAATATGAATATAGAGCCATCCGTGAACAACACGATTAAATACAAAACTGCATATACATAGCAATATTTATAATAGAATACATTCTTTCGGCAGTGTTACACGTGAAAAATGTCTTCATAGTGTACTTCTTATAACACGTTCAACTGTCCGCCTATCGACCTCCACAGCGTCTATATACTCAACTGACTCAACAACGTCTGTATATTCAACTGTTCGGACAGAAGTCACCTCTTTCACAACACTGTCTATTTATGTAACTCTCTGTCTAACTTCCACAGCCTCAGTATCACCGACTGTCCGTATGCCACAATTTTTCAGCACCACTGCCGAGTATTCACTTCCACTTGCCGTTACTGTCCCCGTGTACCTATCTTCCCAATACTCTTCAACACTACCGAGTATTCTCTTTAACAGCTATCCCGGTATACCAGTAACTTCCCGACTCGCCGTTACTGTCCTTGTACACTATATAGCTTCCCAATACTCGTCAACACTACCGAGTATTTACATCCACAGCTATCCCAATATATCATTAACTTCCGCTCACTACGATACTGCTGTGCTTCTTACTAACACTTTACTCTCTAACACTCCATGTGAATGTCTTCATATGTCTCTCCATGTAACTATGTAAGTCAACCCCCGATCATATAACTAATGTTGTGTGATCAGGGACTCAACTAAACTAACTGTCGAGCATAGCTACGCCCCTTTTATACAGCTGCCATTACCTTCTAGAAAATTCTTAGAATGTTCGACCGCATAATAACAATGAACACAAAAGGTTCAGGCGATCGCAAGTAACTCTCCCATGTTTACTCCATGGCTAACTAAATTCGACTGTTTCAAAACAAAACGCTATCTTCAGGACAGGATTATCTTAGGGGTACGGGGTGCATAGGCTAGGCCACCAAAGTCACGCACGTATACATAATAATTTTCAGACTTAATTATCAACAAATAAATATCGTGACTATCATTATACAAAAAGAGTTTCTAAACTGAATTTTGACTTAAATAGATAGAGTTAAAATATGAATATTGAAACTATAATTTAGAAAAGTTTATAAAAAGTTATATATCTATTATTGCTCTTACCCTCGCCTTGTCACACACACTACAATGATTAAAATGATATTATAATAATATATTTTGTTGGTTTCTTCTAACATAATATAAGAGTGGTCTTTCTGTCTTATTCTAATGTCCATTTTACATCATTTCTTTAATCTGATTGTGAAAATAGTGCGAAGAAGAAACAGAAAGAACAATCGGTAAACGAGGAGGTCATTGCCTTCGCGATCATTATGACATAATACGAACAATAGCTTGGAAAAAAGCCATAGATTTTCGCAAAGGAAGAATATGGAAACCGCGAAATAAAAAACGAAAACGAAAACAAAAATACGCGGACAATACGCCTGCTATGTACACCAAATTCATCAAGAAGGCCAAAAAGAAACTCCTAGCTGGAAAGCCTTCAGAACTAAGCATTCTTGAGAGTTTAACAGATAAAAATGAGAACCAGTATGACATCAAAAAAATAAAGAAGAGTAAGCATCAACCGCCTCAAGCTTGCACGTCAAATATTGATGCTTTCATGGCGGAAAAGTATTTGGGAAAAATGTGTTATGATAAAACGTGTCTTAGGGAGTTGAAGAATGATCCCCGAATTCACTCGCCCAATTTTGATGGATTCGTAAAGATCAAAACACTTGCGAGAAAGGGACACAGAAATGTTAACTACAGACAGGTAAAAATAATGTTCTTTAAAATAACGATTGTTTTGCAGTTCCTATAATTTCAAACAAAATAAGCATTTATGCTAAATGAACTGTAAGATCATTGAATATACAGAGTAGGCAGGAAATCCATTCAATACATGGTCTTCATTTCAACAGAGTGGCACAAATAATAGGGCGTTGTTCAATGTAAAAGAGTAAAAGCAACCAGTGACAGTTATGTGCCGCGTTATCATAATTACAATAAGGGTCGGTTTTGTAATAGGTATTTACGATATAAGTGGGATAAATATATTATTAACGCACATATTGTGAATTGTCCTACGAGCCCGCAAGGCGAGTTAGGGTAACCACATAGTACTTTAATAATACAGTATCCCACGAATATCGTACAAAATTTTATCTATCACCATATGCCATATCACACTCATTTTATATCTAAAACTATTATTTGTACAAATGCGAGAGAAAAATCAGCTGACGCCGGGGTTCGAACCCGAGACCTCCAAATCTCTAGTCTGGAGCTCTATCAACTGAGCTACGCCAACCCTTCTATACTTAAATTTTAATTGTTGCTTAAATTGATAATGTAGTATCGAAACGAAATGTCAAATTGAGAATTGCTGTCAACAGTTCGATTTGCACCTAGCTTAAAATTTAAATGTCAGCGGTGAAACTGGGCATTAATTAAATGCGTTTTTAACAGCAATGATTCAATTGTCAAAGAACAGAGAAACTGATTCGATTTTGTTCATATCATTAAATTTACTTGACAGCTAAATTTTAAGTGAAAATTAAATTTATTTATAAAACCGGCACTTATACATAGTTTTTTCTGAACTCTGACCATAGTAGCCAAAAACATAGATGGGTCTGAGTGGTTCCGAGGTTCCATATAGACTTTGTTTGGGTTGATCACTTACTAATAAATACAAGTAAAAATTTCCGTCAAGAAACCAATGGTAATTCTATCCTATGTTCCAAAAAGGAATTTAACGAAAAAGTGTCCTGTGGTGCTTTCTGCACAACAGCTTTGAAAGCTCGTTAAACACCAATCAAAATCAGCTATACTGTTGACCAATTTTTTAGAACCTATTGCGAGTTCGTCTTCCCTTCTACTCCATAAAATATGCCGAAGTCATCCCCAAAGGCAAATTACTAGAACGCCAACTGGCCGAACTAGCAAAATCACAAGCCGTCTACAAAAAAGAAGTCGAAAATCTAATCAAAATGCTTCGTGGCGCCCGAGAAGCATACATGACCAACACTGCTGTTCATATCGCGAATGTCGCCAAGACTTTCATAGACAAGAAATCACTGAAGATTCTTCCGGATAAAGAAGAATTCTTGAGACAAATATATGAGTTGATAGGGTTGGTTCATCTGGATTGCTATAGGCTGAAGCCTGGCTCGACTGCAGAAGAAAAGAAGATGAGAATTGACTTTTTGTTTGGATTGCCTATTGGTCGCGAACCGTCACAGGATTCCGTTATAAAGCAGAATAAGAAAGAGTTTATGAAACTTAGGTAGTACTAATTTTTATACAGTTTCTGAGTAGAATTTGATACAGAAAACTCTGCCATAATGCTCAAATTATAAAGACCAGCTTTGCAAGAAATAAACCAAACGGGACATATTTCTGTTAGTTGCTAACTTTTGGCAACATTGCTATATCAAATAACCAATAATAATTACAAACACTGAAGAAAATATGAAAATGACAAGCTTAACATTTGTTTCTATTGGGTATTTTTTAGCAATATTATATATAAGACAGCAACTTTCTTACAGAATAGGGGTGATACCTGTGTCTGCAAGAACAATCAATGTCAACAGTTTTGGGAATACGGAAACTTGAGTGTTAATAATAGCTGTATTCTTTTTGATCAAAATCTCAGTTCGACTCAGCTCACTTCAGATAAATTTAATAAATTGTTGTTCTTTTTGTTCTATCTGTGTAGAGCGGTACTGATTAGTGACTAATCCGTCAAGTTAATGAATTTTTTGCCTAATGCAAGTCAGCTAGTGTGAGACAAGTAGGGGAGACCGGTGTCAATTGTAACAGGTGGCAAATGTAACAAGGGTATAGGTACCAGGGCCACCTTTTCGAAGTAGATTAAAACGCGCTTGCAGAGTGAAGCAGAAAGAGTCATAGCACTTTGGTATTTAGTGTAAGTACATACGCGCAAATACGGCGTCTTTTTCTGAAGAATGTCTATAAATCGACAAAAAAGTAAATACACACATTGTTTCTAAAACACTATAAGTACTCTGCTTGGAAATATTTCAAGTTAAGGATCAGTTTGTGAGTTATATCTGCTTTTATTTTTTATTAAAAAACATTTCAAATTATTACCTAATAAATACAAAAAAGCAAATAATATCTTTATAAGTGAAGCAGTGTCAGTTGTAACACATGCCACGGTGTCGATTGTAACGTATTTAATAATTAAGTACAGTATTGATCATGATAAAAATTACAATAAAAAACCACTGCTATCGAAAACATAAAACAAGAAGTGCAAAAAACGAAAAACACTTCCGAAAGTAACAGTCGCAGATTACTCTTCAGATGGCTCCGATGTGGAAACTCTCTGATTTGTATTGGCCCATATTTTTTGGGCGAAAATGTAAAATCTGTACACCGGGCAAGTTATATTGTACGAAGAAAGACCCATTTTATGTTTACCTAAACTGCAATTTCGTTAGCGACTAAAGGCATTGGTCAAAATGGTCCATATTACCAACAGAATATATATTTTGTTTGCTTTTAGTTGTCATCTGAATTTTTTATTTTCTGAGGTAATAAATGAAGGTTTATTTTTTCAATAATTTCTTTTATCTGTTATTTTATCTTATTATCACTGTTATGCTGGATTTATACAGCGTAAGCCGTAACGTAACGTACCGTGTCGTAACGTAACGTAAAGAATAAATCAATGCATACTTATGTGATAATTATTTATACAGACGTAAGCCGTAACGTTACGTACCGTGCCGTAACGTGTCAAAAACCCAAAGATCGCGAACTTTTATCTTTCTACGTTACGCCACGTTACGGTACGTTGCGATATTATGAAAATTATTGCTTACCTGCGCTATAGTCTGTTTTTGTGTGGCTAATTATGTCAAAGTTGGAATTAATAAATTAAATGGATATAAATATAAAAAATACTACATTACGAATAGTCTGTCTTGTGTGACTTTGACTGACATAAGTGACATGTGTCATGTGTCAAAGTTTGGATTAATATATTAAATGGAAATATATGTGAAATATAGTGCATTGCGAATAAACTAACGAACCTGATAAATACAAATCTGATGTACACTACATTTGTTTCGACAGAGCATTAGTATACTTTTTACAAAAATGTACCGTAAAAGTTCTGTATAAAATAGCCTAGAAAAATCACGCGTTACGATACGTTACAGTACGCCACGGCACGGTACGTTACGTTACGGTTTACGCTGTATAAATCCAGCATTAAAGTTTGTTATAATTGACACTCGCCCTGTTATTATTGACACTAGTTAGGTGTCATTTGTAACATTTGTAATGCCTGACTAAAAATCCTTATACTTTTATATTTGTCACATTTTCAAAAGTTTAAAATTCAAAATATTATTCACTAAGGTGGGTAGTTTCTCGTATAGGTAATTTTAAAATTTCGAAATGTAACGTTAACCCGTGAAAAATAAAAATTTAAATTTTGTAAAAATTGACACCGGTCTCCCCTATACCTAATAGAAATCTGTTGTCAAAAAATGATTATTTGCCTGCGACATAAATATTTGTCGTTGGTTGTATTTGCATTAACGAAAAACAAGACAAGTATTGTTCAGCATTTAGGTGCTATAAATTATGTATTCCTGATTTGTTTGGTCTTATTGTACGAATACATCTATGAGCAAAGATACTAACTAAACACAAATTAATAAACACTAAAATTAAATTTTAGGGCGGCAATAGAAGCCGCAGTAGTAACGGCAGAAAAACGTCTTGCCCGTGCTTCTACGCCATTGGAAACCGTTTGGGTGTATTACGATTTAGGCCGATTTAATCTGGACTTACACAAATACGATTTAAGTCGCTTCTACGCCCGCAAAGCCTTGGACATGGCTAAGATTTTGAAAAATTTTGTTTGGGCTACAAACATCCACTTGCTTGTCACTACAACTCACGTCAGACAACGAAATAGAAATGAGGCTAAAAACGAATTGGTCAGAACAATGGAGTTTGCGAAAAAGCTGAAACATCAAGATATCATTCAGTACATTAAACTGGTATAAAAATCTTGCATAATTATTTTGTTTAGGTGTTAAAAAATACTTTGAATTTTATTCATACAGCATTTATTCTTTGGGGTCTCGTGGCCGTGTGCCTGAGTGTTTGGTCGTAAATTTGGGGAACCGGGTTCGATCCCGACCGACGCCAAATATTTTGAATTTTAAATGGCACTAAATTGACCCCTGTGGTGCACTCTCCACGTCAGCAATGAGTGTCCGTGAAGTGATGCCTGGTAAACGACCGCACCGTAGCAATATGTCATTATCATTACCGATATCTGCGTACAAAGCAGATTGGCACCCAGCAATGGGTAATATGCCGTGATTATATATTTATTTTATTTATTCTTTCAAACCCGACCATATATTAGACACTCATACCGTATTTTTTATATGCTGCCGTGTCATAATAACACTCAGTTTGAGTACTCTAATATCTTTCAATATAGGCCAACGACCATATAGTCCAAGATCCCAGGGCCCCCAGACGTAACTTATTTTCTCAAAGATGAAATGTGTGGAATAGAGTAGTATTCCTATGTACATTGAACGCACGCATACCTGCTAAGTTGGGTAGACGGCCAATTTACAGGTACCAGGTGCGAAAGGTAAACAAAAATTGGACTTACTTCACTTAAATTCTGAAAGCTGATTTTTATGTATGGCTTATAGAATATTAGTACAAAATAATATTCAACACTCCCAGACACTTCCGGTCGGCCTTAACTTCTGACAGACGCTTTAAAGCTCACACAAAAATACATGAATTTTACTTATTTTCTGATGCTTGATTTTATATATGTTACTTAGGGGACTATTTCAAACCAATATGTACAAAGCCAGATAAATGCTAAGGGCCAAACATCCCCCCAGACACAAAAACATTCTGCTATAAGTATGAGCGCGGGGGACTATACACGCGTTTCAGAGCGAGCGAGATAGCCATGTAAACTGATAGCAGAATGTTTTTTTTGTGTCTAGGGGGATGTTTGGCCCTTAGCATTTGTCTGGCTTTGTACATATTGGTTTGAAATAGTCCCCTAAGTAACATATATAAAAATCAAGCATCAGAAAATAAGTAAAATTCATGTATTTTTGTGTGAGCTTTAAAGCGTCTGTCAGAAGTTAAAGCCGACAGGAAGTGTCTGGGAGTGTTGAATATTATTTTGTACTAATATTCTATAAGCCATACATAAAAATCAGCTTTCAGAATTTAAGTGAAGTAAGTCCAATTTTTGTTTACCTTTCGCACCTGGTACCTGTAAATTGGCCGTCTACCCAACTTAGCAGGTATGCGTGCGTTCAATGTACATAGGAATACTACTCTATTCCACACATTTCATCTTTGAGAAAATAAGTTACGTCTGGGGGCCCTGGGATCTTACTCTAATAAGGCGATTTCGGGCGACAACCGTTCACTTGCGGTATGTTGCGTTCAGGTACGTTCACACATTCCGGCGCTAGGAACAACATACCCGGTATGCTTGGATCAGTGCTCACAACTGAACGGGTTTGCGAGTGGGTCAGCTCTCTGTTTACTATTTCTATCTCTTTTTATCATGTATTTTTTTTGAAATGTCAAAAGTCAATACAGTCGGAGTCGTGGTGTTATGTCAAACAGAGTGACATTATTTTCGTTGACTGTTTTTTGGACAAATATGGAAAAAACTATCTTTTTCCGTTAATGCATTTTAATTGCCAGACACTATTTTTGACAATTTTAAATGTCGCAGAATATACATAACCACCAAGCACGGTGTCAACAAGTGAACCAACGATTTTTGGCGCCACCATTAACCATATCATACCGTAACTAACCGTAAGTAATCCGAAGAAGTGAACGGGTATGTCGCCCGAAATCGCCTATAATGAATCCATTAGAGTATTCAGTATCTTAAAAAGCTATGGTAACGAGGTACTTGTTTACAAACAAATCAAAAACAGCATACCTGATTTTTCGTATTATTATTATTTTTTTCTTCGCCAAATACTTTATTATAATTTTTCTTTAATTTACATAAGCAAATAAAATTTTGTATGTCATATGGTACCCGTCGTGTTATCAAACTCGGCTTTGCCTCGCTTGATAATCTTTACTAGTAATTGCCTTTCAAAAATTCTTATTGTTTCGACTAATAGGGTTATTCTGTAAGCATCGTTATGACCGAATCGTTAAAACGTTATATCGTTATAATATTAACGAAAATTGTTTGATAGTCTTATTCTGTAAACGTCCCTAAAATTGTGTAAATATCTCTAGTTTTTGGATTTAATTCCTAACTTAGCAACACTGGATTGAACATAACAATTTTTCACTGTCTGTGTCCAATCATAATCATTTATTACATTGTCTACATTGTTTACGTATAAATTCATTGTGTACGCATTGTCGACACGTAGACGTAGACAATTAAAGTCGACACGTAGATGCCCATCTCGGCTTAAAATTGACGTCATGTGATCGCCAGGCGATACGGCAGACAGTAGAGAAATGTTAGTGTTTATGTCATGTGATCACTAGATGATACGGCAGAGTACCAGCGTAGGAAATTGACTCCTGGAACAATATCTGGTTTCATGAAAAGTCTGGGACTACTTCCAGAATATTAAGATAGGGTCATGTTACAATATCCCTTACAAATAATATTACGCTTTTACCTTCTTCAGGGTAAGTAAGATCTTAAAGATTCTTAAACATAAATTATGTTTTCGATTTTGAAAGCGGACTAATGTTTTACGAATTTTTGTACGATGTGCGATCTTACACTGAAGCTGAAGAAAGTACATGTATACCAAAACGACGGTTTTGTAAGAATAAGTACTGTATGACTGAAATTTCGAGTATTTGTTAACACTTAAACTCTATTATGCCCGGTTTCTCCACAGCAACTTAAGTCATTGATTATTGAAGTACTACTTAATTGTAAGTCGGTCTTATATCCCAATTGTGTTGCACCAGCAATTTCAAATGCGAACTTAACTTATGTCACAAATTACATTGGCAACAGCGTAAAATATGTCAAAGCTGTCATTGTATATGTCAGTGTTTATATGCTTACACTTGTATCAACAGTATTCGATATGGATTTACCGGATTTCCCTAATTTTGACGACGTTAACATCGTGGATAATGTGGTCGGAGTTGATTTTGTCGATATTGTTGAAAATGTCAGAATTCCGCGACAAATATATAATAGGATTGATTTGTTTCAATTATATGACGACAAAGATTTCTTCTGTCGGTTCAGAATAATTAAAATCACAGCTATAGATATTCTGAGGCAAATTGAACCTCAATTGGAATATATTCAAGACAATAAGTAAATGCCAGCAATTTCTATACAATAGTAATGAATGGGCTTGTCCAAGAATCAATCATTACCAATTTCAACACTAATATGAGATTTGCCCACATTTTTCTTAGGCTTGCCACATCTCTATATACATTTAATACATTTTTATTAAATGTGGCGGCAATTAATTTCCATGTATTGTCCTTTTGGACATTTGAGACCGCATTAGTTTTTTTATTTTCAATTATCGCTTTATATTCATCCACACTCTCCGTTAGCAATTTTTTCTCTTCTTTGCTATAATTAATACGTTTTTTGTCCATATCGCTGAAGACGCACCGTAACTTCACAAAATGAAACAAATTTACTGTGACTGATATGACAACTGTCATATATGACACAGAAGTCACTGTTTTTTTCGACTTCCATTTAAGTGCTACTTACGTCTCACATTTTGACATTTTTGCATGGTGCAACAGTTTACGGTGGAACTTAGGAATAAGTCACGACTTAAGTCTTAAGTTGCTCTGGAGAAACCGGGCATTAGAGTCAAGAAATTAACCCACATTATTTTGTTGTGTGATTAGTGCATCGATTTAGTCGAAGATATCGACTTTGATGAAATAAGTATCGAAAAAGTAATTAGAGAACGCGAAGAACAAATCAGTCGTGCACTTATAGATAGAGACGCGAAGGGCGATATAAATGTTCTGTTTACTAGAATAGATGCAATACCAGGGGAACGAAGATTGTCTATAATGCCTGGTGTTATGTTCGAACATAGTCGATCGCCGCCTAAAGAGGTAAAAATAATTCGAACTAAAAGTTTTCTTTTCATTTCATTTGCCATTCAAATATAGTAACACTGAATCGAAAGACGTACAAAAGTAGTACCTCCTGAAATTATAAAAAGTTAATTCAATAGGATATTACACATAGGGCTTTATTTTTTAAAGATATTTGATCAAGGCCATGTGTATGTGAACTATGTTATTTATTAATTGTTATTTTTATTAAGATATCAATGTTATTTAAATTTGTCATTTTCACCTCTTAAAGAAGGTACATGAGGTGTCGAAGCCGGTAGAGGCCGAAAATTTATATATTTATTATCTCCCAACAGGATACAAAGTATCCCAATAACAGGGGGGTTCGATACAGCAATACATCACAATAACAACAGGAATAGACACAAATTATGCAAAAATATACAGTGTGTTCAATAAAATTCCTAACTCGGAGTAGGCTATGAACAAAGAAACGTATGTCAATTTAAAAGTATCTAATTTAATGTCAATTTGACGAGATATTGTCTAAGATGTTATCTAAAGAAATCAAAGCTTTTCTTCTTGAATCTTATTTTAGAAATCGAAAGAAATTAGAAGACGGCGAATGTCAATAACTGTATCCTCCTTTATTGTCTTTTCTCTTTAAAATTACATTTTAAGATAAATTTTGACATCTTGACTTTTGAATTGGATAATGATCAGACATACGTTTCTCTGTTCATAGCCTACTTCGAGTTAGGAATTTTATTGAACACACTGTACATGATATACAATAAAATAAGAAAACAACCAAGTACAACAACAAAAGTAGAAATTGATTTTAGAACATTACAATAAATTTTTACATAAAATATTTCTGAATTGACAGTAGCTAAGACTAAAAATATCCATTTTATCATTCATAATACTTTCAACTTCATTATATATTAGACATAATCGTCTAACTGGATCTCTAGTTTCATAATTTTTTCTACATAGCTTAGTGCAAAACGTTATATATGTCCTAGATGCCAACTGAGGGATATTTATTTGTATGCGACTCATTGAATTAATGTCATCGATGTACAGGGTGGGGCAGAAAAACCTATCCGATTTCAAATCCCTTTTTCCCAGAAGAGGGAGCAGGTAGAGTAGTGGGGTAAAAACCGTTAGAAAGCCGGTTTTATGCCATTTGTCAGTAGTCAACATGCCTTGGTCTGGTGAACATCGTGCTTTTGTTATTGAGCGGTTTATCGAATGCGGCGGTTCGATAATTGCTACACAACGTGCTTTTCGAATTCATTTCGGACTCGGGCGTCATGATCCTGTTCCACATCACGCTACGATTAAAGTGTGGGTGTCAAATTTTAGACAGACGAGTTCAGCATTGAAAAAGAAGTCGCCTGGACGTCCCAGGACAGCAACAGGACCTGAAAACGTGGCCAATGTGAGAGCCGCGATTGAACGTTCCCCGCGTCGTTCGGCGCGAAAACATTCGCTCGCTTTGGCGATTTCCAACCGCAGTATTCGGCGCATTTTGCACCGGGACCTCAAAATGCATCCCTACAAAATGGTTGTTGCACAGGAATTAAGTGAAAGGGATTTTGAAACCCGTACGAACCTGTGTCGCGATCTCCGAGAACTCCCAAACGACGATGTTGTGCTCTTCACGGACGAAGCCCATTTTCACCTTTGTGGTGCCGTTAACAGGCAGAATTTTCGATATTGGAGTGACGAAAATCCTCGAGAAATCCATCAGGAACCCCTCCATAGCCCAAAAGTGACTGTGTGGTGTGCTCTTTCCCGCCTAGGCGTCTGGGGGCCTTACTTTTTTGAAGAAAATGGGCAAACCGTAACGGTCAACAGCGAGCGCTATTGTTTCATGCTGGAAAATTTTCTTAGACCCAAAATGGAAGAAAATGGCGTGGAAAATGTGTGGTTTCAACAGAATGGTGCAACCGCCCACACATCGCGACGATCAATGGACATTCTCAGGGAACTGTTTCCCGGTCGCCTCATTTCCCTGAGAGGTGATCTTGGCTGGCCGCCGCGCTCACCGGATCTCACTCCATGTGACTTCTTCCTTTGGGGTTACCTCAAATCGAAGGTTTACCAGCATCGACCAAGGACCCTTCTTGCTTTACGAAGGGAAATTGCTCGGGCAATTGAAGAAATTCCTGTGGAAATGACGGTGAAAGTCATGGAAAGCTACCGCGAGCGCCTAAATCAGTGTATCCGCTCCCAAGGACGACATTTGAGTGATGTGCTTTTCAAAACTTAAATTTAAAAATGGCATAAAATTTGCGATATGTTAATAAAAATTTTTTTTGACAAGTTGAGTGGTTTTAATTTTATAACGTTTTGAAATCGGATAGGTTTTTCTGCCCCACCCTGTATAACATTTCGCAGTAACCCATGTACATATAGCCATGAGCGAATCTTACGTCTAGAATCCAATGTTTGCATATTTAAATTTGATAAAGTCGCGGAGTAACTGTAAGTAAATGAATTAAAAAGAGGAGAAGATTTTATCGCGCAATATCGTACAAACTTGCTTTGTACCCATTTAATTTTGATACAATCAGGCAGTACTGAAGCTTGGATCTAACTTGAGAAAAGTATAAGGACTTGAGAGTTGTTATATTAGTGCAAGTTACGTGAATTTCTAATGATGAAACCTAATGTTTTATAGGATGTATTCACTAAATAATCATAATGAGGACTGAAATGCAATCTGGGAACAAATATAACTCCCAAGTCCTTATGAGTATTTACTATCAAGACTAAACTCACCAATCCAGTAAGACGAAATAGTTGTAGTATGCTTCATTGAGTAAAACATAACTTAACACTTTATGACATTAAAGAAAAGACGTGAGGATGAGCACTACGCCAGAAGTTTATCAATATCCTTCTGTAGCTGATGGCATGAGAAACTGAATCAATGACTTTAAATAAATTTAAATCATCAGTATATAGCAGTGATTCTGAATATTCCAAGCACTCAGTAATATCATTTATGAATGAAACAAAAAGGAGTGGCCCTAAATTTGACCCTTGTGGAATACCAGATGTAGGAATAAAATGATTAGATTTAAAGCCATTGCACCGACCAACTGCTTGCGATTTGTAATATATGAACGCAACAAATATAATATAACAAAAATAAATTATTATTTGACTGATATCCAGTAATCTTCTTTTCATATATTGTTATAATAATAATAATAATATATGTAACAGTAGTATCTTGTGTACCCCCATAAAAACTGAGTAAATGATACTACTGTATTTGACAGAATGGGTGAAGGTAAAATATTCTCATACAATTTGAAAATGACCTTGCTCAAACATCTTTATACTCTATCCGTTTTAACTATAGACTAGATGGCGCTTCGAGCGCGGCCGTTTTTACATGTATTAAATAAAAAATTCAAATTTTGGCGCCTCAGTAATTTTGTCTTGTACGTACATAACTTTCCGTTTTTATCCATAATATTAACGAAGGGAACAATAACAAAACTAACGAACTACTAACTAAAAACTTAGAAAACGCGCACAACGAAATCTATGTAATATGAAATATAACGCCAAAACACTATGAAAATTATATAAACGAAAAGAACAATAATATACTTAACAAACAGAACTGCACAGAACTTAATAATATGTAATAAATCGTGTACTATTGACTTTGTTGACTATTATTTATTTTATGTCAGACGTCAAAATAATTGATACAGTTGTCAAGCAGATTTAAATTTCGCGTCAATTATTTTACTGTGTAAACTCGGTTCACGTTTGAACCAATCAGAGAGCTAGAATCTTAGGCCCTATCTCACCCAACGCTCTATAGTTAAAACGGATAGAGTATAAAAGATTAAAAAGAATAACATATTGAAAAACTAAAATAAATGAAATACCTTATTTTCAATTCAACTGGCAAATGAAATGTACATTATTGTCCTAATTTCCGGAATCTTGACAAAATTTCCTTACTCAGAGCCTGAGCAAAGCATCAATCAAGCCAAAATCAGAGGCAGAACTCGAGTTCCAAAAATCAATGCCTCAGAAGAAAGGAATGCAAATGTTGGAAGTAGATTAAATTTAATATTTAAACAGCATTTATTTCAGAGTCGAACAAATAAAATCATTTCAGTGAACAAACGAATGCCTATTGTTTTCTTGTTGGAATATTAATTCTTTTCAGATATTGTTTGAATTTGAACGCAAAAGCTCATGCATATTTATGTTTACCTCACAATATCTCGTGTCATCGTTCTACAGTCCATGTCGAGCTTTTGTGCTTTTATTTTGCGAGAACAATAAAAAATCACGAAGAAGATTAATATACTGCAGCTTTGAAAGTGCATATGTGTGTTCTACGTTGGATGCCATATAACTAATGTGGCTTATATGTTTATGCTTTAGCTGAATATAATACTTTTCTTATCTTTTATATTAAAGTTTGTATTTGTAAACATATTTTCAAAACGAAATTATATTTAACATGAAAGCTTCAAATGTTTACAGGTAAATTATTGTGTTATAAATAATTACGAATCAATACTGTACTTAATGGAAATGGAAAACATAAACAGGTAATCCTAATTTTAATTACATTGAATAAAATTTGAGTTTCAATTAAAAATTCTATAAATAATTATTAATTTAATTCATTCGCCACTACAAAGAACGACATACGGACCCAGGTTCATTATAAATCGACCGGTTTACATTTTCAACAAACAAATTATAAAACCTACGCAAATGGTAGTATTCTGCAATTTAATATTGGGTTATATTGCCTTTATTACTATTCTTTTGGGCATTGTACTGTACGCACTGTATTTTTACGAAGTTTTTTTTATATTATGCCAAAAGAAAAGGATCTCGATATAATATAAATCTAAACTAGAAGATGAACCACTAAATCCAGTTTTTGTAAGTTTTAATTCTATATTAAAGTTGGTAGACGAAAGAATATTGAAGAAATTTCGTACCGTTTGTTTAGGTTTTATTTATTGAAATTGTAGACCGCCGAATTTTTGAGTCTAGGCTCATAGATATTAAAACTGTATGATCATTTGTTTGATATAATTTTTGTTTTCCTGTACACATCTACGTAAACTATTATTCACGAAAGATGACTATTCAAGGTCATTTGTTCGAAGAAAGATTACACATCACTTTATAGCAGTAGCTTAGCAACCTTTTGTATGAGAAAGAGAAAGATTATTTGACCTATGTCTATTTAATTTATGTGGTGTGACAGATATACGTAAATAGTGGCATTACTTTCTAACACACTAAAAATAATAATGACATATGTCGTAAATTTACAGATACCTAAGTATCTACTACACTGCCCTCTGTGCTAATATTTACCCAGTGGCAAATTATTATTCCTTGGTTTATAAGTTAAATCTATGTTTTTGTGTTTTGTAAAAACATAAATAAAGAACATAAAACTTTCAAAAAGGCATTATTTAGAAAGAAACATAATTTTCAAATGAATTACTTTTATTTTTTTAGTTAAAATGTGTCCATAAATATTTCATGGTGCACGCCTATACATACGAAATGCAATGCAGTTATCTGCAAGTAATATTATATCAGACGGCTCACAAATGACCTTGAATAGTCATATTTCGTGAATAATAGTTTAGTACACTATTATTAAAGATGACTATTCAAGATCATTTGTTCGAAGAAAGAATACACAGCATTTTATAACAGTAGCTTAGTAACATTTTGTATTAGAAAGAGAAAGATTATTTGACGTATGTCTATTTAATTTATGTGGTGTGGCATATATACGCACAGCAGCGCCAAAAATTGAAGACACTGGTGCAAAAAGGGGATAAGTTACATTTTTTGAAAAATAGAGATTTATGTAGAAATCTGCTCTAAAGCAGTGTCTGCGTCTATAATGCAAGAACGGTATATGTAGTGTGTCGCATACGAGAACTACAACGTTAGGAAACATATCCCGTTTGTAGTTTGTTAGTTTTTTTCGGATTCTTTTTCACAGACAAAATTTTACTGCACAAATCCCCTTCATGCACAGAAATATTAAAATCGCGAAATATAGTTAAAAAATAAGTTTATAATAAAAAAAATAACAGCATACTAGTACGAATACATCAAATTTGCAATAAAAACATAAAAAATTGGAAAAAAAAATTGTTCTTTTTTGGGAATTTGAACAAAACTTTAAAAATGCAACTTATCCCCTTTTTGCACCAGTGTCTTCAATTGCGCAAGCTGCGATTCGTGACTGCGGTTTTAAACAAATTGATCATTCTCCTTATAGTCCAGATGGCCCCCAGTGACTACTGTCTGTTTGGAAATTTGTAAAAAGACCTTCGAGGGCGCCATTTCAGTGACCACGAAGCAGTGAAGGCTGCAGTTTGGGCACATTTTGAAGACAAACCAAAGGAATATTTTTTTAGGGGTTTTGAATTGTTACTGAAACGTAATAAGTGCATTAATGTCAGGGAGAAACACACCAAAAACAGCAGTGACGTATGTCGTAGAGTTACAGACATGTAATTCTCTACTACACTGCCCTCTGTACTGTTTATCTAGTGGCGTTGACATTCAAATCAAATTATTATTTTATGGTTTACGTCAAATCTATATTTTTGTTTTATGCAAAAACGTACATAGGTGAAGAAGATAAAATTTTGAGAAACGTATTATTTAAAAAGAAACAAAATTTTCAAATAAAGCATAATTATTTTTCAGTTAAAATGTAACCATAAATATTTACAAATAATATACCAGACGGCCATAAATGACCTTGAATAGTCATCTTTCGTGAATAAAAGTTTATCTAAATTCGTGCAGTGTATTTGTTGTAAATATAAAAGATATTGCTCCGGTGGATAGTATCAAAAGTCGAACTTTTCCATCACGTTTCTGATGCAATAAAAGTATAGTAAACTCTGAATCGCCATGATTGCAAATAGATATGGTCGCGTCAGTGACCTGCAGATTTCAACAGCACGTGATCCGAATTTTATTTGATGAATACGGTGTACGATTTCCAATATTACAGAAAGTTCTGTCAATACATAAGTAGTAAATAATAGTATAAACAGCAAGGGCGAGAAATGCTTGATTTATATACAGGCGTAATTTGTACAAAACTCCGAAGGACAAATAGCATACTCTTTCTATGATCGGGAAGTAGAAATAGTATATTATGTTATTAGGAGTAGAAAGCGGTCTTTTTGTGTTGAACCCAGCTATTGCGGCCGAGGCGCCAGCCGAGGCCTGGCAAGCTGGGTAAAACACAAAAAGGGCGTTCTACTCCGAATGACATATACTATTTTTTCTTCAAGTGTTTCAAATAATTTTTTGAAATTTTTTTGGAATTTTTTTATTTCTAAAATTTGAAATTTTAGTCAAAGCTGGCTGTGTACACTACAAAACACAAACGATTCAACTGTCAAATAACAATTTTCAATATGATCTGTGTTGCTGTGGCTACTGCCGCCGCCAGCGGTGAACTAAAAAACTAACATTTTTTTACTAGTACAACAATAACAACATTTTTGTACTGGTAAGACAATGAATATCTTCTACAGCGTGTGTACAGTTAGCATAATATGCATATTATAATACGCTCGAAGAAAAACATTATTTTTACAAGAATAAATAAATTATATTGCATTTCAGATAAGAATAGATTTGGTGGCGTTGCGGGGCAGCATGTTTTATACACAAAACTTATTAATTAGTTTTGTTTCGTGCATGACACACTTGACAGCTCGCAACCTCAAACTTTGTTCATTTTTAATTCTTTAGTAAATAAACAGTTACTTAAAGTTGTTAAATAGATTATAAGGTCAAAACGGAATAAATAATATACCTGTTTACATATGAATATTGTAAACTTGGTTTGCGTTTAGACCAATCAGAAAGCTGGAATGGTAAACCCTGTCTATTCTGAAAATGGGGTCCGGTACTAAAAAAAAGTTGGATATATTTTGTCATATTATGAAAATATGACAAATTTTAAATGATTTTGTTCCAAAATATTTTTTAAAATATAAAACTTTTCATTCATAATTTAAATAAAAACTATTAGTTCTATAACGATACCAAGCGAAATGAATATAATTTTATATTATTCAAAACTTGTAAAAATAAAATTTATAAAAATCCCTATATTTATATGTAGTTTTAAAATTTAAATTATCTATTTAAATCTTCATAACAATAAATTTTTCCTTTGGCAAGGTACAACTATATATACTATACTATGGCTATCCTTTTCTTTTCAAAACGCTGACATTTTCAATTTTAAGCAACTTTCAGCAAAAGTAAAAATAGAATCTGTGACATTAAATTAAATGTATCACACTATAAACAAGATAAATTTTCGACAAATGTCAAATAATTAATTTGACAGACACGTCTGTAGTAACCTGGCATTTTTTATTCACACCGGTTACGTGCGGATAACCGTATGTAACCTGGTTACATGAATAAAAAATCTGATGTGGCCAGCACATTACCTTCCGTCACTTCTATGTATTTTGTACAAATTTCATACGGAAAGTTCCTTGCTAAATTAAATATTCTATTTCTTGTACATTACCTTCCGGCAGTTGCATGTATTTTATGCAAATTTCATACAGAAAATTATTATTTTGTGACGTTTTCTATATACAGTGTAATGTATCTGCAGAAATAAAAGATTTATTATTATTATTATTTCTTGTACATTACCTTAAAGCAGTTGTATGTATTTTATACAAATTCCATACAGAAAGCAAAAGATCCTATATTTCCAGTAAAAATTATAAGACAAACACACTATGTCAATTTCACTTGACACTGACATCCAAGGCTGACATCTTTCAATCAGAATTTTCTTAATATAGTAGTTGTTTCCATAGCTATGGCTACTTTATGAAATTTAATTTCTTTATAATTTTTTAACTCTATACCCATTTAATATTAAGTATAATATGCAGTCAAATCGTATAGAGAATAAAATATTCTTTAATATTTATAATAACATCAAATGTGAAAATATTATATTTAACATAGTTTCTTGAAGAAAAACTGTTAAAATCTTCAAATGAGAGTACTTCCGGTTGACCAATTGTAACCAAAATCTAATCAGCTCTTCATATGGATGTAACGAAGAAGTATACGAAAAAAGTATAATTTTTGAAACTGTAGTATTAGAGTTATCGCAGACGAAAATTTTGTTACACACACACACACACATCCACACACACACACACACACACACACACACACACATCCACACACACACACACACACATCCACACACACACACACACATCCACACACACACACATCCACACACACACACATACAGACATCATCGTAAAAATAGTAAATTCGTATTCTAGGGACCCTAAAACGTGCTTATTGATTAAAAACTCATCATCGAATTTTTTGACCAAAGACAATACCTTCCTTACCTAAAGGTGACGGAAGGTAAAAACGCCTATAGTTTTCTGAAATTGACAGCTGTCACTAGTTAATCCACCTTGATATCAATATTTGACAGAATTAATGACATTGACAGATGTAAATAATTAAAACTCCTCCAGGCACAAAATGTTGTCATGTTCAGACATAGAAAAAATTATTTCAGACTGACTAAAAACTGTCAAATTAGACAATCATGATTGGAAAATTCTTTCTAGTTAATTCCACATTTTTACTTACAACAACTTAAAATATCGAATGACAGATAAATACCTATTCAAAATTTTGTTGATTTTCGTATTCTCAATGATTTAGCATGACCTGTGACTTTCATATGAACATGTTTGCCTAAAACCAAGTGTATATTTAAGAGAGTGAATTTTAACATTTTGTATTTATTTTAAAACATCAAAAAACCTTTGAGCTCACAGTACCCCAGTACAAAAACTAATTTTTTATTTTAAAATGTCAACAAGACCAGTACGAAAGAGGAGGAAATTCTGCATGCTTTCATTTGCAAGTAGAATTTGCATTTCATCATAAAATAATATTATGCTTTTACGAAATGAGTTTGCGTATTAAAATCCTAAATTAATATTTTTAAAGTTGAGTAAATAAATGTTATATACTTTATCAAAATTTGATTCGTTGCCAGTGGAAATATTTTCCCCTTTTGTGAATATAAATTGCGCGAGGTAAAAAATCTGAATTTGATTATATGGCGTGGAAGGAAACAGTTTTGAATTTTCTGGAAATTTTCTCTCAAATGTTTACACGCGTTGTTTGCATATATCACAGCTGTCAATATTCACTTGCTTTTACATAGTTTATTGGAAAAACTGCCAGCTTAGGCGGTTCTATCATCATAAACATTTACGGCAGTTTTTAATGAAATTTAATTATTTTCCTTGAGTTTTTACACAGGTATGTACTCTAACTCAAATACTATCATTCAGAAAATTTTGAAACCTTGTATTTCTACCTTATTCTAATATGGGAAGAAGCCAATAGATTTTGGTGTAAATCAGATAACCGGAAATGGTATTTTACTTGAAGCTCAAAAAGTTTTTCTAAGAAAAATACATTTAAATGTTATTTTTTCGAGATTTGTGTTATAAAAATTAAAGATTATTAAATTTTCTACAGGCTTGAAGTAATACTTTTTCTACATATTTTATGGATAAATTTATAAAATTATCTATAATTTAAATCCCGGAGCCTACGCTTCAAACAAACACAACTCTTTGGTTACACAGTACATATCTCAAATGTATGTAACTGACAGATAAATGTCACTATCAAAGAACTAATCATTTAAAATTAATAATAGTAACGTTTTAAAAAGAAAATAGGAAATAGAACCACAGTTATACGAAATGGAACTTAATACAGTTTCCAGCATAACTAATGGGTAGATTCTGTTCACATCTGTAAGTCTTACAGATCTGTAAATCTGTAAAAACCTGACAAAAACGCATTCATTTTTGTTGATTAATATAAAATTATACATAAGAATGCAGGTTTCGTTGCGATTTTGTTCATTATTCACAAATTTACAGATCTGTAAGATTAAAAGATGTGAACAGAATCGACCCATAAATATGTAAGTATCTACATTTGATTTAACAAAAATTAAATGGCGGGAGGTATTGTCCTGGCCACATCAGATTTTTATGAATTCTTTTACCTCTCAAAACTTTTGTATGAGACTGTAACGATAGATCCTTATTAAGGTTTGTAATTGTTTGTAAATATTATGAAAGAGTGCTGAGATTTTTCTCCCTCATAATATTTATTTTCCGCCCTGGAATTTTTTTATGTAACGCCCCAAATTTTCATGTTATTGAGATGCTTTTATGAATACTTATATGTTTGTATATAATTTAATTTTTGATGTATGAAATATGTAAATTAAATTTGGTATTCAAATTTCATACGATAAAAATGAAAAGAATATGTTACACGGGATGGGCCAGATTAAATGAAATGCCGTGGTGTGTACATGGTTCATGAAAATATTTTGACAATAATTGAAGGGCTTTTGGCAGAAACAACCATAGTCCAAATATTGTTAATATGAGTAACATACAGCGACATTAATATGGCAAAAGAAACACAACAAATATGAATAGATGATCCACTAATATTTTGTTTTTTATTAAACTTTATTTAAATTAATGAGCTTGTGGTAAAACTTAGTCTAAATATTTTAAGTAAATTTAAGTTACATTCACTTTAAAAGATGCCAAACAGTTTTGTAAAACTGTTTTTCTCAAAAAGTATCTTAGTCACAAGTTATTACATTTTAAAGTTTTGAGCGTATCTACAACCTAAATAATTTTCTAATATTTAAATGCGATCATGAGTTAAATTAAGTTACAGAAATCTATAAAAGTAAGGAAGTTAGATAGTTTTTGGTCGAAAAATTCGGTGGTTTTTTTGATGAATAAACACGTTTTAGGGTCCCTAGAATACGATTTTACTATTTTTACGATGATGCCTGTATGTATGTATGTATATATATATATATATATATATATATATATATATATATATATATATGTGTGTGTGTGTGTGTGTGTGTGTGTGTGTGTGTGTGTGTGTGTGTGTGTGTGTGTGTGCCTGTGTGTGACAAAATTTTCTAATGCGATAACTCTAATTCTACAATTCCAAAAATTATAATTCTTTCATATTTCTCTTCGTTACATCCTTATGAAGAGCTGATTAGATTTTGGTTATAATTGATCAACTGGAAGTACCCTCATTTGAAGATTTTAACAGTTTTTCTTGAAAAAACGATGTTAAATATCATTTTTCACATTTAATGTTATTATAAATATTGAAGAATATTTTATTCTCTATACGATTTGAATGCATTTTATACTTCATATTAAATGGATATAGAGTTATACAGAAAGTTCCTTGCAAAAGATTACATTTCTTGTACATTACCTTAAGGCAGTTCTTTAATATTTATAATAACATTAAATGTAAAAAAATGATATTTAACATCGTTTTTTCAAGAAAAACTGTTAAAATCTTCAAATGAGCGTACTTCCGGTTGACCAATTATAACCAAAATCTAATCTGCTCTTCACATGGATGTAACGAAGAGAAATATGAAAGAATTATAATTTTTGGAATTGTAGTATTAGAGTTTTCGCATTAGAAAATTTTGTCACACACAGACACACACACACACACACACACACACACACACACACACACACACACGCGCACACACACACATACAGACATCATCGTAAAAATAGTAAAATCGTATTCTAGGGACCCTAAAACGTGCTTATTCATCAAAAACTCACCACCGAATTTTTTGACCAAAGACAATACCTTCCTTACCTAAAGGTGACGGAAGGTAAAAATTATAAAGAAATTAAATATCATATATTAGCCAGCTATGCTAAATGGAACCAGCTGTTATATTAAGAAAATTCTGATTGAAAGGTGTCAGTGTCAATTGCAGTTGACAGTATGTTTGTATTATAATTTTACTGGAAATATAGGATCTTTTGCTAGAAGCTTTCTGTATGGAATTTGTATAAAATACATACAACTGCCTTAAGGTAATGTACAATAAATAAAATCTTTTACAAGGAACTTTCTGTATGACATTTATACAAAATACATATGTAGAACTGACGGAAGGTAATGTGCTGGCCACATCAGATTTTTTCTTTGTTGATTTCAAATTCAACATATGTACTCCTAAATTGTTAATAAAATATTTCTTTTTGTCAAATTTCATTCTTTTTGAAATCCAAGAAAAATACGAGTAGTAGGTGTACAATTCTATTTCTAATGAAGTGTATTGACAAAAAGTTTGCTTTGAAAGTTAAAAGAAAATAATCCTCGCTCTCTTGGTACTTTATCTAAGAAACCTTCAGTAGAAATAACAAGACCAACGAGCAAACGGGCAAATAAGAAAATATATTGGACAGAAACGAATGTTACCTTAGACGCTTGATACTAAAACCTGGAGAAGTGGACATGAGATCTTTACCTAGCTAAATTAAAATTGCTAAAATTAAATTGCAGTCTATTTATTTTTTAAATTTTCTTTATCTTTTAAACGTTAATTATAACTTTTATATTTGTTTTTCTACAATATATTATGCAGAATGCATACTGGATGTTCGTCAAGGTTGGAATGTTTGAAATGGAGCTATTTTCGGCCTTCTTCGGGGAAAAGTAATTAAAGATGATTAAGGTATCATTTTTATTTTATGAACGTTTCGGGCAACAATTTCACCCATCTTCAGCGTTATTTACATATACAGTACATACATGTTGTTTATATTTTGTGAGCTCTTTTGTGTAAACGTAAAAGTAATTTCCCGTAAGCATAGGGTTAAATTAAAATGAGCCTGTTTCCCATTTTTCAAAAAGCATTTTAAATGAAAGTTTATGCAATATTTTTCTTATTAATAATTATTACTTTAATAATTTGTTGTTATTTTCGTAAATAATTATATACGAATATTGGCGCCAAAAATAGTCATGAAAAACAATCCCCCACTCCTGTATTGTAGAAGCACATACATTACGTCATTCACAGCCAATAGAAAAACAGTTTTTCCATCACCTACATTTATTTTTGTTATTTATATAAATAAACGTAGGCGATAGTTTGTCACATGTTAATAACAAACTTCTAATTTGACATTTGACGCTGATATTTTCCATTATAAATGAGTAATAATGGCTAATACAGAATACACTCAAGCTAAGTCGGACAGTTTACTGAAAATCGAAAGCTGGATGATGGCTGAATTTATATCAGAAAACGACTGTTTTACTCTTGCCGAAATAAGGTGTGTTAAAGAGTTAAGGTAAAATAAAATGTAAGAACTCAACCATCAGCTCTTCGACTTATTGCTTCCAGCCATAATTTTCTTTTCTTCGCATCTTTTGGCATATTAATAAATTCAATAGTAGGTTTGTTCCTAGCGCATTTTTGCAAGAAGGCACAATACGATATTGTAAATTACTCATTTTATATTGAATTTTGTATTATCTAATACGATCCAAACTCAAAAATTTGACACTTGTTTGACAACTTTGACAATATATTTATCATAACACTTGTAACAAAATACAAAGAACTGACACTATAAGGGACCAATTGGAGCCGATGAAGATGTATGTGTTGTGACGTCACATTCTGTTTCAGATCACGTGACTTTTTTATAATATCCAAATTTCAAAAATTAATTGTAAAATATCTAATGGATATTTGGTGATAATTTCAAATTTAAGGCTATTTAAATAATGATATCTTTTTAAATTTGATACTTAGAAGGCATATAAAAATTCTTGCAACAGCCCTATTATAGGCGGTGTGCACAAAAGTAGTCAGCGCAGACAGCGGACAAAAATGACAAAAGTGGTTACTCATTGAAACATAGCAAGGTTATGTTTTATGTCAGAATAATTTTGCAATTTCTATTTTATATAATATTTGCAATAAATGCGAATGATAGGACGTCAAATATTATATGATGCAGTGAGAGATGTAATAATTCTTACAAAATTACCGATTGAAGTATCAAATTTTATAAATTTCCTAGAAGATTATACGAGGAACAGATGTATAAGAAAATAACTTTTCATCAGATATCTTCTACTAATATGAAAAATTCTTTTAGGTATACATATTTTCTCATTATAAAAGATATACTTATCGTATGAATAAAATTCCAACAATGGTCGTCTGATTGCAATAATGAATTATATAAAAATGTGTTTCTTAAGTTACTATTTGAACAAGATATAATACAAGAAGCAGAAAATTGTCTTAAAACTGTATAATAGGTACTTGCAGTTATATGAAATAGAAGTCTATTTTTGACATTTCTTCTATTTATTATAGATTTTGTACATGTAATGTTAAAGATATAAATTCACATGGTTCGTATTTTTCGTGTATTTTCTTTTCCGAGCATTTGCAACTGACTCCACTTAGAGACTGGTATATTTTCAATGAAGAATCTTCTTCATTTATTGCGAATATAAAAGAAAGATGCTAACATCATACACTGATATCGTGAAATGTAGAAATTTTCTTCTTTCCAATCATTCGTTTTCCAACTTTTTAATCTCAATTTCCATGTATTGTGCATCTTGTAACATTTAACTAATATTATGAATTATAATATAAATATGATAAAATGGTTTACAGAAATCACACATATTATAAGAAAAATTATATTTTCTGCCACAGTACATTCGCTGGTATTTTGACTTTTTTGATTGTCACATCACATATATAGCATTTTAAATATTTTCTTTATTTATTTCAATATAATATGATGTATAATATTCATACACAATAGCAACAACTCAAAACAAAATTGTAAATTGTATCACTTTCTCGAAATGTCAAAGTTGATTCGGTACCCAAAAATGTCAATGTAGCCGTTAGAGGCGCTGACGCTCAAAATGTGCACATCGCCTATAGTAAATACAGCGTTTCTTCTAAATTACCGTGGCGTCATTTTAGTGAATTGGATTATCTATAGAATCAGTAGTATTTCGAAAAATATCTGTCACATTTATCTTTATAACTATAAATTTCTATTTTTTATACGTATTATATTCACCCCAATATATCTGTCGAAAATGTGATACATTTCCTTTTGCTTTTTATATATTTTCTTGAACATATATAATCATTACATCTTCTGAATATTTTCTGCGTAAATAAAGTATGTTAGAACAAATTAATTCGGCTACGGAGTATAAAATTTGCCGCATATTTCTGTTATTAAAAATATTTCCCAACATAGAAGTTCCAAAGCAATTAGAATATTTTCATACCGCGCGCACGCGTTTTACGGCAGGGAGTTTACTTGGGCTAGCGAATAGAGCTTACTCAGTGGTTTTTAAATTGAAAAACGTAAAAAGAAACGCGTACGCAAGGAAGAGATGAAACGTGAACTTTTATATTTATTATTTGACTGGAGGCGTTCGCAAAAATGAAAAGGGGATCCGACTAGCTCGTATATCTATGCTAGTAATCCGTTTATCTCGTCTGCGAGCACATAAAATGACTCATCCAAGGTTCTGTTTCCTTTGTGGGGCATTAGAGCGAAGAACAAATGTGCCAAGTTTTGACCTTAAAGGTTGGGACACATCTTTCACGCTGATTCACCTACAATCAAAGATATTATTTAAATTAGATCAAAATTTAGAAATGACAAACCGCTATCACAATTTATGGGTGCTATTCACAGCTCGATGCTAAAGTTGTATACTAAGCTGTTTTAGTTAAAACATGTATTAGCGCTAAAATAAAATTTAATAAACTGCCTATTCAGAGCTCTATACTAGCATGTTTTAGTAAGTTCAAATGACTAGCGAAAAACATAGTTGACAACATCGCAAATATCTCTAGTAGTCATAGTTACATTACATTACATCAAACACCAAATGACATACTCTGACATTTCAATAAAATTTTAAAAGAAGTTTAATTATAAAATTTAACATACGAATAAATTGTAAAAGAATCAATATAAATTTGATTCAGATCCTGCAATGGCAAAAACTGCAAGTATTATTTAATTGATTTATGTTTGTGTACTTGTACAGGGATAATTAATTTTGGTAGTTGAGAATAAAGTTGAAGTAAAAACATAGGCGTAACTAGGGGGGGATCAGGGGGGGCCCGGCCCTCCCCAGGACAGCCATGGCCCCTTCTGGGAAAAATTACATAGTAGTGTAATTATTTTATATTTTAATTATTGATATAATTTTGTGAATAGTGTGATGTAAATTGATTAATCGATAGGAATTTAAGTGAGTAGTAAATAATTTAGTAATTATTCGATTTGAAAAATTCTGATTAATTATTCCACAAATTATGCTTTTCTAAACAATAAAATAAGCGTTTTGTACTTTACATCCTAACCATATTATTTTTAAATTTACCGTATATTTTAAAAGTTTCTTACATGTTCCAAAATAATCTAAAATGTACATAAAAGTTTAAGAATATTTTCATAAAGTTCCAGAGAGTTCTAGAATGTTTCAGAAAGTTCAGAATTTCGAGAGAGTTTTGGAATTTTCCATAAAATTCCAGAACGTTTTAGAATTTCCTTTTCCATAAAGTTCTTTAACGTTTTAGAATTTTTCTGAAAGGTCCAAACAGTTTTATGTTTGTGTCGCTATTTAAAACTAAACTGAGCTCAGCCATCCTTTATATACTTATTTAAAAATGCCAAAAATTTATGGAATATTCTAGAATTTTCCGAAATATTCTAGAATTTAATGGGATATTCAATATTTTTTTGGAATACTCTAGAACAATGATTTTCAAAATACTTTTTTTAATGCATACATTTGACAAAATGGGATTTCTATTTACTTTGCATTTCGAACTCAAAGGGCCTGGCCCCCCCTAGAAAAATTTTCTAGTTACGCCCATGAGTAAAAAGAGTAGAAAAAGAAGCTGTGCTTGTTTTAAATCCTCTCACTGGGTAAATGTTTAATCTATCGCAAATATGTATTATCCACTATTAATATTATTGTAAAATTGAATTGAATCGCATTCAAATGTGTAATGGAAAGAAATAAAAACAAGATATTCAATGACGGAATTTGAAGAGGAAATACTAATTTAAGAAAAGACCGACAAATTAAAATATCTTTATTCATATATAACTACAATAATTGTTTTATTAGGTGCCTGTACCTATCTACTAGTAGATTAGTAACTAAGTATAACATGTAGGGATTAATATAAGTTTTTGTATACTAACTTAAAAATCTGATGTGGCCAACACATAACCTCTCGCCAGATATTTTACCTGGTTGTACGCATAAAACGAAAAATATTTTTAAATACAAATACATATTCATGTCTCACTACAAAATAATTCTCACATATATTTGCAAAATCTATGGGATATTTTAAAATAAATTATGTACAATACTTCCATTTTCTTTATATTCAATATCCTGAAATTTTCTTTTTCTTTATATTCGTCATTTTTTCGCAAATTCCTTTTATATTCTTTTTTTACGTATATTCTTTTGCGTTGTTGACTTTTTTTTTATTTTCATAATCTTCATAATAATGAATTTATATTTATCGAATAAAGAATTTAACGTACTTTAATATAAGTATTTACATAAATTTTCGATAAATATTATTTAGACGATTTTTTTCTTGTAACTACTACTTCCGGTTGTCCAATTGTTACCAAAACTGACTCGACTCTTCCCATTATTGTTAGATTGAGGAATCCGTAGTTAAAAATGTCTTAAGTCTTATAGTATTTGAGATATAGTGAATCCAACGTCCACACACACACACACGCACACACACACACACACACACACACACACACACACACACACACACACACACATCCACACACACATACGGACATCATCGTAAAAATGTTATAATCGGATTCTAGGGACCTTAAAACGTGCTTAATCATTAAAATCTGGATATGTGATTTTTAGCATGAATACAATACCTCTCTTAGCGAGAGGTAAAAACCAATAAAAATTGTTAACTCACTGAATTTGAATTAATTAAAATGGCTTTGATTTAAGTGCGATCGAAACACAGCCTATAATATTTCTAGCCTGTATGTCTTGTACATGCATAACTTCAGGTTCCTCAAAATCACTACTCTCCACTACTCTTTTTGGACAGTTTGTAACTTCTTTAATTTCCCTTTCTGTGAATTCGGTAAATGGGTCCATGTTTTGTTGATACACTTCTATCCGCCTATTTTATAAATTTCGAACATACCGCGCACGTCTCACAATTTGAACTACTCGTTTATCCATGTTAAACACGGTACTACTTTGTTTTAGCTTTGTGTACTAAACACGAAACTTAGTAACGCTTAGTATTGCCTAGTAAAGACGTGTGAATAGATTTTTTACTAATTCCTAACACAGTTTTCTTAGTAACGCTTAGTATACAACTGTGAATAGCACCCTATCAGCCGTATTCATAGTAATTCTGACGTGGTTTAAACCAGGTCTATCTTAGGTCTAAGGTTTTTCCTTATTCATAGTAACGGTTGACTTAGATCTAGTTTAAACCTAGTCTAAAATTTAGACCGAGTGTACCCCTAGTTTAAACTAGGTCTAAGTCCTGTCATTGTAACGAATATATAGTGTGCTTTAAAAAAAATTGCTTTCGTAAGACAATAAATATTTATGAATTGTCAAATTGACAATTTTGATATTAAATGAATAAAATTGAGGATATTCAAGATATTTGTGCAACATAAATGATGTAGAAGTTGAAGAAAAGATCAGTTTTAGAAAATGAATGAGAGACAGAGATTCGGATGAAGATAATACTGAATTAAATAATGCTATTTGTAACGAAGCATATTTAGACAAAATCGCAATAGGCCGGAAAACGAAAACACTTCAAACCTCATCTCATCAGATATTTTTATATAAAAAATTAATGTGTTAGACAAATTTGGAGTATAAATAAATGATTTTTAGTTTCATACGTTTCCTGTAAATTGCAACCAGTTTCATACCCAAATAAAAGTTCTGATGTATCGTCAAAACCAGCACCACCGTTAGCCTCGAACAATTTTATTCATATTTTAATTTATAATTTTTTTTCGTCCCATTTTTCATCATGTATACTCGTACATATGAATACATGCTTATGTCTGAAGCTATCTTCATATTCATCGCAGACCATGTCCAGATGGATACAAGGGCTAAACTCGGTCTACGTAAACTAGGTTTAAACTGGGACTCAAATTTAATATGAATAAGTCCAGGGTGGTCTAAGTTAGACCTAGTTTAAACCTAGTCTACTTAGACCTAGTTTAAACCGGGTCTATCTCAGTTACTATGAATACGGCTGTACATGTTTAACTTTGTACTTGGTGCAGCTAATGACGTCATGCCAGGCACTATAGCTACTAGATAAATTACAGTTGCAAAATACAAAAACATAGACTTAATTTATAAACCAAGGAATAATAATTTGATTTAAACGTCAACGCCTCTGGGTAAATATTAGCAGAGAGGGCAGTTTAGTAGATAATAAGGTATCTGTAATTCTACGACATATGTCATTATAATATATAGTGTGTTAGAAAGTAATGCCACTATTTACGTAAATCTGTCACACCACATAAATTAAATAAACATAGGTCAAATAATCTTTCTCTTACAAAATGTTGCTAAGCTACTGCTATAAAGTGATGTGAATTCTTTCTTCGAACAAATGACCTTGAATAGTCATCTTTCGTGAATAATAGTATAGTAAGATTCAGTTCACTAGAAAAGTATAAACAAAACACGTACAACGTAAAACTCAGCTAGTGCGCATTAAATATATAAATGGGAAACGAGTTATACACTAAATTTAAAAGAGTTCGCACTAAATATATTAATGAAAAATACTATAAGTGTTTTGTTTTGGGTGTGGAAAATTATTATTATATTAATATCGACTGCTATTAAAGTTATTAATTTAATCATTTCTATTTCTATTGTGGCATTACGAGTGTACAGATGTGTGTATGGTGCGCTCCTGTAGAACGTACAACTTCGAGCACAACGTCCTGGTGCCTGAAGATGACTTCACAACACCTGCAGAACCTGGAGTCTGGAGGCATACCTAGGGAATTATTTATTTAGGGTAACTTTACATTATATTATTTCTAAACACTATACCCGCGTCTACCACCTGTAGTTAGTGACAGTGATAACCAACGGTTATGTTGCAAAATTGTTCTTACCACCTGGAAGTTAATAGTTAAAACTGTTGTTCTGTTGTGTCTGAGTGTCTATTCGCGAATCTGGGGAACCGATTTCGATACCGACCGATGACAAATATTTCGAATTTTAAATAGGACAAAATTGATCCCTGTGGTGTACTCTCCACGCCCGCAATGAGTGCCCGTAAGGTGACGCTTGGTAAACGCCCTCACGGAACAAATATGTCATCATCATTACCGATATCTGCGTACAAAGCAGATTGGCACACCCAGTAATGGTTATAAATATGGCGTGATGATATATTTATATATAGTTATTATATTTTATTTATTTATATTATTATAAATTGTTTAATTGCATTGTTGCAGATTGTTGTCCCGGTCAATCTTCCGTTGTTCTGGTGATTCGTTAGTTCGTTCAGCTACAAGATGAAAAGACCAATTTTACATCCTTTGAGAAACAACATCAAAATCATCCAGCCTTCTACGCTTCTACCATATGGAATCCAATGCCAACAACCCCTATACAGAAAACCACTTACAAATGACACTTAGGCAATCCAATAAAATATCCTTTATCATACTTAATATTGCCCGGTTGCAGAAACATTAATCAACGCAATGTTCGATTAGCGGTTCATCAAAACAAACAAATTCGAACCAGTTTTCTTGTTCTTACCACATTTAAATCATTGCTGTCAAAAAATCGCGTTGCATTTGTTCGTTTCTGCAACCTGGCAAATGTAAATGAATTAATTTTTCTTCTTACATTATAGTAATATAATCATATGTATTTGTATCAATATTTCATTGTAATATCTTTCATATGTAACATGCCTTCCAAAAATATAATAAACAAGCTCTGAAACTTACACTATTTTTACTATAATACCCTATATCAAGATCTCATAAGAAAAATCATTTTAAAACATTTAGTCAGAGTGCAAAAAGATCTTTGAAATTGCTCTAAATAAATAAAATACATTAAACAAATTACGATAATCAAAATAATGTATATGATCATACACGGCAATTAATGAACTTTTAATATGGGGCGTATACCTTTGGAAATTTAAACTCAGTAAACCGTGCATGGATGCTTCTTTTCAAATGGGGAGTATACCTATTGGGAATTTAAACTCAGTAAATATATACTTTCAGGTAGCATCTATCCACGCTAAAAAAAATTTAATCGTACATAGATGCTACCTGAAAGTAGCATCTATCCACGCTAAAAAAATTTTGATTGTACATAGATGCTACTTTCAGGTAGCATATGCACGCTAAACTCAGAGAATCGTGTATGAATGCTTCTTTCTAAAGAGTACCCCTTAAGTTTTTTTCGATTTTACACTTTTTTATATTAAGACAAAAAAAAATTGTTAAAAAGGGTGCCCATCATTTGTTTTGTTTTTACATTTCAGCGTTTATCAGTAGGTGCTGCACCCTAGCGGTAGTTTTATAATCTACATACATGTGAGAAGTTCCAGGCGAATGAGAATTGCAATTGCAACGTATAAAACGGAGTTTGAAATAAGAGATTAAGTAATTTTCAGTATAGTTTATTATTGGTTTATATAATACATTGAACTTACACTAATACTTATACTATGCATTTGAATACATGCAAAATAACAAGTAAACAATAATTAATTTTTAACAATGTACTTATTCGTTCATGATTTACAATCATTCGTATTTGCAAAAGTAATAATTATAACAAAGCGTCGTATTAATAAATATAAGGCAATGGATACAAATTCTTCTTGAAGGATTGTGGGGGATGGCCAGGGCGTATTTTCTCCAGGAAATTCTTCAGGTCTCGGGAAACAGGAAACCTCCAACTCGTCACGAAGGAGCGCTTTGTTTAGAAGTCTAGATGCTGCTTCTGTGAACATACAAAGGTATTGTTGTATTTATTACGTAATGAAGTTATAAGTAAAAGCGAAGAAATTTAATAAGAAAATACACAATTATTTAAATACAGGTGTTATATAAGTAACGTGCCATACGTTACCACTTAATAAACAAGATTGCAATGTATCGTAATCTGCAATAATTTGTTTTCTAAGGTAGACCAATAACAATTATTTATTTGGATAAAGAATTATTTAAAAATCACAGTAGTTTGTGTGAAAACAACAAAAACTTGTCATTGCAGCTATATAAAAGGGACGCAGCTATGCTCGAGTTAGTTAGTTCAATTGAGTCCCTGATCATACAACATTAGTTATGTGATCGGGGGTTGACTTACGCATAGTCAACTGAGTTCATGGGCGCCCATTAGGGGGGGCAAGAGGGGCGCTTGCCCCCCTGGCTTTTATCTAATTTTAAGAATTTTAAAAGCAAAGTTACCATTTTTAATTGTTTTGCCACAGCTACTTATGTCGCATCCTAATGTCCTTACATCGCCCTGTTGTTTTCTTCTTTCGTTCTGTTTCCTAACGTTCAAATCTTCATCACAAAGTTAGCGTAAGCTTCGCGCGCACATAATTTAAAAGATACATCCGCAGTACAAATTATAAATAAAAATATTACCAATACCATAGCTGAAGTTAATCGTGCTACTAGATTAGGAGCACAACAACTATCAAGTGCTACTGTTGAGAGCTATTTTATTGTTTCCCTTAAAATAATTTCTAAATATTCGGCACTCCTGTAACCCGTAACAAATATTTTGCAGGGTATTTCTGTTGATATGCTAGCTGTACAGAAACATATTAATCATTTATTGGATATATTTAATAAACATAGGAACTCTGATTTAGAAATAATTTTTACTGAACTATTTAATAGCGCTGAAGAAGTTGCACAAAATTTTGATCTTGAATTAAAAATGCCGAGAGTCGCTAGTGGTGGAAGACAAATTCACTGTGCAAACTACGAAGCTAATTCTGTACGAGAATATTTTAAAAAAGCAATTTTTATAAATTACTTAGATTTTTTAATTAGTTCTTTAAATTCTTGGTTTTCGAAAGATGATAATGTTGCCTTTTTGCTCTATAACTTGCATCCGTTTAATTTAAAACAAATAAACTATAATAATTTTACTAAACTAGCTTAAGAGATTCATTCATATTATAAAATTAACAATTTTTTTGAAGAAGCTTTAGCATGGCACGAATATTGGGTTTCAAATAAAGAAATGATTATTACTAAAGAAACTCCTGTAACAGAACTTTTACAACATTGTACATTTTACCCAGCAATCTCCAAAGCTTTAGAAATTTTAATTTGTCTTTCTCCAACTACATGCACTGTGGAAAGATCTTTTAGCACTCTAAGAAGAGTGAAAACATGGATTAGATCTACTATTAGCGAAGATCGGCTAGACGGTTTATGTATGATGAGCCTCCATCGCGATTACATAAGCGAAAATAAACAAAAATATATAGACGAAGTTCTAAATGAATTTGCCAAAGATGCAAGGAATTTTAAATTAGCATTTTCGGAAAAAGAATAAGTAGGTAATGTTGTTTATTCACAATCAGTTGGTAATATAACGATTTCTGACTTTTAAAAAGTTGGGAAGTTAGTTATTGTTAACCTTCGCGCCTTGGTCAGCTATCTTCGCCTTCGACAGTAATGAAACACTTTCCACCTCGGTTAGTAATGTACTATTACTGTATTGTAATTTTTTTCCATAAATATTTATGTTGTTTTATATTTTTAAGAACATACTTATTTTTAGTATATTGTATTTTTGTATTCTTGACTTTGCCCCCCCCCTGAACAACATTGTACGGGCGCCCATGACTGAGTTAATTACATAATTGAGTTCCATTAGTGAAAACGGACAGACACTTACATTAGTGCAGTTAGTTAGTTAGTTAGTTACATGGAGAGACATATGGAGACATTCACATGGAGTGTTAGAGAGTAAAGTGTTACTAAGAAGCACAGCAGTATCGAAGTGAGCGTATGCAGTTTATGTCGAGTAGGTACTCGGGAAGTTCCTGATATATTGGAATAGCTGTGGATGTGAATACTTGGTCGTGTTGACGAGTATTGGGAAGTTATAGTGTACAAGGACAGTAACGGCGAGTCGGGAAGTTACTGGTATACCGGGATAGCTGTGAAAAAGAATACTTGGTCGGTAGTGTTGAAGAATATTGTGTAACGGTAAGTGTAAAAGAATACTCGGCAGTGGTGTTGAAGAATTGTGGCATACGGACAGTCGGTGCTACTGAGGCTGTGAAAGTTAGTTAGAGAGTTAAATAAATAGACAGATAGTGTTGTGAAAGAGGAGACTTTTGTCCGAGCAGTTGAATATACAGACGCTGTTGAGTCAGTTGAGTATATAGACGCTGTGGAGGTCGGTAGGTGGACAGTGGAACGTGATATAAGTATATAGTGATATAAATATCGCGTAAACAGTCTACAAGAAGCTGTAACAGACCGGCAGTCTAAGATTGGAACGCGTAGTGAAATAAATAATTTGTAATATCGTGGAAATAAATAGTAGTGTTAATTTATTAAACAAATAGTGTTAGTGTTAGTGTTATCTAGTAGATTATAGTCTTAGTCTTAGGGCCACTTTTACAATCCTTAGATAAACCTCGTATAACGCTATACCGGGTATAAAATTGAAAATTGTATTTTACAAACCTCGGATAAACCTCAGATAGAATAATCACCAGTATTTCTTATCCCATGGAAATCGGTCGTATAAACGTCGGATAACTTTATCCCTGGTTCTTATGGATACCACGTAAACACGAACGATGTTTTGTTATTCATACGTTTGACAGATGTCAATCAAGTATTTCATCATCACTGTCAGAATCAAAAATACCATTTATATCATCTAACATCGTGAAAAATGTAAAGTAGAATGCAGAAATAATACTAAAATTTAAGAAAAATGGTCTAACAAAAAGATAATTTTATTGTGCCAATACCAACCTAAAGTGTTTTAACGTAATTCCTGGTATGACTATCTGACAGATAAAAATGCATTGTAAAAGACAGTCTTGTTTATCGAAGGTATAATTGCTAGGATAAAGTTATACCTCCAACCTCCGATAGCTATACCATAGTTTATCCATCAATTGTAAAAGTGGGCCTTAATTGTTTAATATTAGTAATAGTAACTTTCATTATCGTTTAATAAATTTTTAATTTTAATTAATAATAATAGTCTAATTTTTACACTTCACCCAAATAAATAAAAACTACGGCACATTACTTACATAACACCCTGTATAATCTATGCCTCATACAAATTTCAGAAATAATATTTGCTATATTCATTAAAATAGCTACCACACCCAACAAAATGTAATTTAATGAGAAAAAATAAATAGATAATACCTAAAGTACATCTTCATGTCCTGTAGGTATCCTGAAGTTCTCTCCAAGCTCCAGGAAGTCGTACTCGAAGGGGCAGTTCACGGGCGCCCAATACATACTTCATCACGCTGGAACTGCAACAATAATAATAATATATTATAATATATCATCACGGCATACTCATTGCTGGGTGTGCCAATCTGCTTTGTACGCAGATTTCGTAATAGCTAAGCATTAGATAATAATGTGTAATCATAGGCGCCCACAGGGGGGATCGAAAGGGTCGACTGACCCCCCTTTCATTTATGGACTGTATCCATTTAAAAAAATAAAATTATAATTTTATTTTTTCATTTCAATGTATCATTGTATTTTTTAATAATTATAAATAAAATAAATAAATAAATATATCATCACGGCTTATTACCCATTGCTGGGTGTGCCAATCTGCTTTGTAACAGATATCGGTAAAGATGATATATTTGCACCGTGCGGGCGTTTACCAGGCGTCACCTCACGGGCACTCATTGCTGGCGTGGAGAGTGCACCACAGGGGTCAATTTTGTGCCATTTAAAATTTGAAATATTTGGTTCCCCAGATTATTGGTAATATTTTCTTATATTTTAATATACTATCTATTACTAAGTACGAAATAGCTGAAATGTCAGAATGAGTAAATTATGTTATATACTGTTATTATATTACATTATCTTCGGTGTTGTATTTTCTTTAATATGCCGTAGTTTATTCTAATCATTTTTTGATCACGTTCTTCTCAAAACTTTCACAATTATTGATTTTATTGTTATATAGACATAAAGAAATAGAAAAGTAAATAATGAAGAGACATTGCATATTTATTTATATTAAAAGTACCTACGTATGATTAGGGTTGCCGTATTTTGTGAGGAGCGCGATTTAATTAATATTTAATTATTATACATTTTATTTTGAGCAGTTCAATAGAATAATTATATTGTTATTCAGTAATATATTTTAATTTAATGCAACATTGTATTTTCAGATTGTCTGTTTCTGTAGTTATTGCTTATGCTTGCATCTCGCATCATAAAGCCCTAGTAGAAGGGGCAATTCTACGCTTTTAGAGCGTACATACGCATTTTCGTCATAAAATATTGATTTTAATTTATTAAGAATTTGTTAAATTAGCTTCATTGTAAAGAACTCTATATAACGTACTTTGCATTAAAACACGTTTGACCTTGAAAATTATTAAAAATTCGCCTGCGGCGCATTTTTTCTCACACCAAAAATTTCGACCCACCTTGTAAAAAAGTTTGCGGGCGCCCATGTGAGTAATTATATTTCCAAAATATAGTAACTTTTTAAAAAGAAAATAGTAAATAGAACCATAGTTATATGGAATGTATCTTAATACAGTTTCCGCAATAACTAAATATGTAAGGATGTATATTTAAATTAATAAGATCAGATTTTTAACATATGTAGCAGCGCGGTCAGAATGCTTTTGAAGCGGTCGGAACGCAGCAGCTTCGCGGCTGGCAGTAATCGGTTTGAACACCACGCCAACGAAACCATACGCACATCTTAAAACATTGAAGCACTGAAGCAGTCCAGCACTGCCAACCGTACCTTTACTGATTATTATTTTAGAAGGATTTCTTCTTTGTCCTACAGGATATATTTGCACATAAACCTTTTCATTGTTGCCAAAGTAGTGTCGAGCTCGGGACAATGGCGAGAATCTATGACATTTTACCGACGATATATTTACTGCCTTTTTATAGAGATTATGGCCGTATAAGGTCACTGTGACTGTGCTTTTTTTTTGGGCCTGACCCATATTTTAAACCGCGAATATAGATTATTCCATTTCTTGCGTAGTTGCAAGAGTTTTATTGTCCAAGTCAGGAAAAACTTTTTATTGTCGCTGTACCTACACCTCCTGTTATTCCCGAGATTAAAGTTAGTTTTATTTCCGAATAAAATTCAGTAGAATTGAGATTAAATCTGTCCTATATGTTGTCTAGACTTACTATACATGTGATGTGAAATGGTCACTTTATGGACGCTAAAATTTTATGAAGGACGTAAACAGGATCATAATATGTTAGTCTAATACATAAAATATGCAAATTATACAATATGGATTTAATATTCTTGTTTTAGAGGTTTTAAAATTTGAGATGATCAGCATCTTTTACAAATTTCATATTTGAAGCATTTAAATTCAAAATGACGAAAAGTGTTTTACTAATAGATATTAAAGACATTAACTGTTTAAAAGCTACAGGCAAAAATAGAGAAAATGAGCTAGACAAAAATTCATTGTTCATAATAAAAAGTATTGAAAAATATGTGTACTTTTAATTGCATGTAACTTTTGGAACAGCCTATACAAAAAAATTTGACGTATATTATAGAGAATTTCATGTAGATTCCAAATTTTCAACGTACAAGGTGCTAGCTTTTATTTACTTAGTTGTTTCTTTGATTATCTCAAATTTAAAAAAATGAACTAAGGTTTGGTTTGCTAAAAGCTCTTCTATTGTATTGTGAGTTTGACAAAAAGCTGCACATGATATACTAAGTAAGTATGTCAGAAATACATTTATTTGAAAAACCGAAAAGGTAAAAACTGAAAGTGTTTCATCAAGAGAAAAACCCTTTTTAAAAGGGAACAAATTCTCGCTATTTACCACTTCCATTTCCCCTTGCGCGACCTAGAAACCTTTCCGCTAAAAATCCCTTTTCAAATCTCCCAATAGAACGTTTCGTTGAAATGACCAATCCTATAAAAGACCAGCTTTATCTAGAGAGTGTGAAGCGTGCTTTAACTTAGAAGCAAGATACAGTGGCGGAGTTACAATAATTTTTAGGGTGATTTTTTTCGAGGTGTACATAAGAGATTAACATGGGAAATCAGTTTTTTGCGAACCGTTGCCTCCGTTTTAACTTACGACAATGGTTATGGTGTCAATACATTGTAAACCGGCCCAACTAATATACAGGGGCTAAACTAAAATACGTCACTTTTTTGGAGTTTGGTCACTATTTGTCATTATTATTTACTCTAAGTCACTTTTACTCACTTTTATAAAATTTAATAATATTTATATATTTTATTCTAACTTTATGTGGTGATTTATACTTTAGAAAATACAATACTGAATTTTTTAGTTATTATACTTTTTTAATTTACTATTTTAATGATCAAGACCATGTAAACTTAATTTAAAGACGTTGTAAAAACGGATTTAAGTATACTCTGTTGAAATAACGAAAGAATTTTGACAGTTAATTGGGGCGTGGTTTAAGAGTCTGTTTTAGACCGAAACATGTTCGATGTTTAAAAAGAAGCGTCAATTACGCAAAGCCGTAACAGAATAAATACAGGAAAATAGCTATGTAAAACTTGATAAACAACAAATAACGCACAGTATTTACAAAGAATAATATCATAATTGACAAAATATTTGAATTGTATTTGTGTAAACTGCGCTTGACTACAGCGCTTAGCAACCAATAGAATCATAAGAATCTATCTGTCAAAATTCTGTTGTTATTTCAAACAGAGTCTAGTATGCGTTATTTTTATTTATTCATTTTTGCAGAAACCACATATTAAAACCACTTTTACCAAGTCTTTAAATTAAATTTTCTTTTGGCACTCTAAAATTCAAAATTGTAGTCTTTAAATCTTCATGTACAATGTACCGCATAAACTTTTTTTGGGGACGGATAATATTTTAAAAAAAAACTTTTTTCATGTTAAACTCTTTTGTAATAGATTTCGAGTGACACCCGATATACCTATATTTGTTCCAAAACTATGGTTATAATTATATATTTTTTGTGCAACCGGACGCGAAATACGCATTTCGCAGCCGCAATACAGGCCGCGAAATTGGATTTCGCGACCGTTGTTA
>OY720454.1:64145659-64153159 GCA_963082715.1 Harpalus rubripes
GAGTGACTGATGTAGCGAAAAGCTCCGACTGCAAAGTCATGAAACTGGTGAAGATTTTTCCTGCGAACATTTGAAATGTTCTATTAACCAACGTTTCAGAACCAATTCCAATAACTTGTCATTGAATTTCAAAAATATGGGAGTTCATAGACTTTCATAATTTCTACCAATAGTCTATTCCACGAGACCTTTCATTAAACCAGGATTTCGAACCGGAGCTGAATCGAAAACCGGCAAAAATAACGGAGAAATTCTGTTAGGTCCCACATAAGTTGAAACTTGACGCATCTGTGGGTGTAATAATTTTCAGAAATGACCAATCTGAGTTTCGATATAAGATTAATACAATTTGTCATTCCAAAAGCATTAGATGGGGTTTCAAACTTTAAAATTCGCGTAATGGAAAAAAATTGTAACATTTATCTTTTTTCCCTGGCTCTTGGTAGTTTGATACGATTTTTTCTTTATTTAGAAAGGCGGTTTTTAAAAATTAGCCCCGGGCGGCAAAATGTCTTAAGTCGGTACTGATGATATATTCGTACCGAGCGGGTGTTTACCCACCTCATTGGTACTCATTGCTGACGTCGGATCGAACCCGGCTTCCCACATTATTATCAAATAATTAATATAAATACCTTGCAACCTTTGTGTTAAATTATGTGCAAACTTCGCAGTGGTGCATTTAATAAATGATATATTTGGAGCGAGTTGGAAACGGTCTTTTCCGAGAGTAACATTTGGTAGTGAAACCTGAACCACAGGGGAGACTTTAAACTGATGAAAGGGAAATTTGTAGCCTGTCACCCTAACTGGCTTGACCGAGGTCCCCTCCTATATTTCTTACACTTTAATTCCCCCTTATATATCAAATCTGGTTCCATATATTTTTTCATTTTATACGTCAATTAATTTGTTCTTTTTACGATAAAATTCCTTCCGCCCCAATTTATTTTTCTTTCCATGAGTGTTGTTTACGTGTCCCCGAATGTAAAATTAATGATATGCACGCGAATAGCAAGAAGCAAAAGGCTATAAATAAAGTTAGCTAAATAAACGATCATCGCGTTATTCCGTCCACTTGATGGTGACAGGTCGGCTAATGAATATCTCTGCCAGATGATTTATGACTATTTTTAGGATATGCTATGTTTGTCTGTCTCGCATCGCTATGGTTTGTATTTGTAGGAGGATAAAAGCGCGGCTTTAAATGTACGTTTCTATAAATCCATGATGATTACCATTGAAAAGAACAGATTACATTTGGGGATTACGTATCAATATGCGTTCTGACAAACGATGAACGTTTTTATACGGACGAGGCTTTGATCAAAAAACGCGAATTTTCTTTTGTAAAAAACTCAATATTAATGTTGTTGAAAGCATTTCCCCATACATAATACCCTTATGGTAACGTTGTTTCCAATTTGCAAAACACTTGTATGACTAGCGAATGAAAGTTGACGTTTAGATTATTTAATAGATGTGGATTCTTTTGAAAACAATTCCCTATACTTGATTTGAAAGGAAACTGAGCCTAATGTATTCCGTTACAAAAGATTAGAATAGGATATTCTCTCATATTTTTTTTATTTATTTTTCTTAAAGAACAGTTATACCTAAGAGTACCTGTGAAAACCCGAGTTAAAAATTCCTTTTAATAAGCGAGATAATAATTTTTAAAATTTGATTTTGTTGTACCACGTGATAGTGACGTACTAGTTGTACAGTACCAGCGGTGTACTATCAGTTGTTCATCACATTCGAACATGGAGTAGGGATTTCAACTGGTCTGCCATTGGAAGGACATCTAGTGCATCAGCAAAATTGAAATGCTTTATATCTTTTGTAACAATTAATTTATAATACGATTTTTTGTTTTTTCCCTGTTGTTTACCTATCAACACTAATATTTTAAATAAATTTTTAAAATTGGTAGTCCTCAGAGAATACCCTATTGTACTCAATACCAGGAGGCATTTAGAATGACCTTAGCAATAGGATTCAGGGATATATTTAAAAAATTTAATATCGCAAATTCTAGTTCGTTCTTCTCAGATGTAAGCAACCCTCGAGTCGGAATTACTGTCAGATGAAATTAAAAATAATCCTATTTCATATTATTGACAAACTAAATAGTTTACAGATCAAAATATTTTGTTATAATGAACATAAACGAAAAATGTTTAAAGTATTTTAAACCAGTTTTGATATTCAGTTACCCTAGTCGGCCATCTATTTTCAGCTAGACATAGTAATGTATTTTTGTGCTTTCCTAGTCCAGTATTTAAATGAGTTCATGCAAAAATTTCATACCTAAATATTTCGTGCAATCACTTTTAAATTTAAAAAATCGCCGCCCGTGTCAAAATACTTCGTCAATATGTAGCTATCAAACATAAACAACGAGAAATTTAAAAAATTTGATGAGGCCAGCACATTACCTTCCGTCAGTTCTATATATTTTGTATAAATGTCATACAGAAAGTTCCTTGCAAAAGATTCTATTCCTTGTACATTACCTTAAGACAGTTTTATGTATTTTATAAAAATTCTATACAGACAGTTTCCAGTAAAATTATAACACAAACACGCTGTCAAATGCACTTGACATTGACACCTTTCAATCAGAATTTTTTTAATATAGCAGTTGTTTCCAGAGTTATAGCATAGCTGGCTAATATATGATATTTAATTTATTTATAATTTTTTAACTCTATTATCCATTTAATATGAAGTATAAAATGCATTCAAATCGTATAGAGAATAAAATATTCTTTAATATTTATAATAATATGATATTTAACATCGTCTTTTCAAGAAAAACTGTTAAAATCTTCAAATGAGGGTACTTCCGGTTGACCAATTATAACCAAAATCTAATCAGCTCTTCATATGGATGCAACGAAGAGGAATACGAAAGAATTATAATTTTTGGAATTATAGTATTAGAGTTATCGCATTAGAAAATTTTGTCACACAGCCACATACACACAGACCCACACCCACACCCACACCCACACCCACACCCACACCCACACCCACGCCCACACCCACACCCACTCCGACACTCACACCCACACCCACATTCGTCGTTTTCTAATTTGTTTCCATTTCTAAAATAAGTTACAAGAAGAAAAGCTTTGAGTTCTTTAGATAACATTTTTGACAATATCTTATGTCAAATTCGATAACTAGTTTCGCTAAACTTTAGCATCATCAGATCTTCCTTATCGCATGACTAAAATATAAATATAATAAATAAATATAAATATTTTTAAATTGGCATACGTTTCTTTTTTCATAGCCTACTCCGAGTTAGGATTTTTTTTGAACACACTGTATATACAAGTAGTCCCACAAATGATAAAGGATAAGTTATATGAAAATAATATTGTAACGTATTTTCCACATCTTAAATTATCATAAAAATACATTTTCATGTTCCCAACTTCCTAAATTAAAAATTCCTTGAAAAATATATGCAAAGTTGTAACTAATTTAGTAGTAGCACTGTTTTCAAGAATGTTACAAACTTCTAGAAAAGTGTAACATATTTCAAAAGTTCTGGTCTTGAAACAAGTACTTGAACTCCCTATATATTATTTCTACAACTTTGTTGTATTGCTCGCGTTAGTCAACGCAAGAACAATGCAGTAAGCTCATAAAGCTCGGGGGCCGTGGGGCGAGTACGGCCCCTGCGGCAAGGCATGGTTCACCACTTGCACCCAGATTTATGTTTGCTACTTGGGTGATTAATTCGATTGTAGGATCCGATTTACCGGAAACGAGCAGCGCCAACCATTTCTTGTACGGAGTTTCATGGAACTAGAAACTAAACTCGCCACAAATGCAAAAAAAATCTGGCCAGCACATTACCTTCCGTCAGTTTTATATATTTTGTACAAATTTCATGTATACTATTATTCACGAAAGATGACTATTCAAGGTCATTTGTTCGAAGAAAGAATACACATCACTTTGTAGCTTAGCAAAATTTTGTATTAGAAAGAGAAAGATTATTTGACCTATGTCTATTTAATTTACGTGGTGTGACAGATATACGTAAATAGTGGCATTACTTTCTAACACACTATAAATAATAATGACGTATGTCGTAGAACTACAGATACCTAATTTTCTACTGCACTGCCCTCTGTGCTAATATTTACCCAGTGGTGTTGACGTTTAAATCAAATTATTATTGCTTGGTTTATAAGTTAAGTCTATGTTTTTGTATTTTGCAAAAAAACATAAGTGAAGAACATAAATCTTTCAGAAAGGCATTATTTAAAAAGAAATATAATTTTCAAATAAATTACTCTTATTTTTCAGTTAAAATGTGTCCATAAATATTTCATGTTGCACGCCTATGTATACGAAATGCAATGAAGTTATCTGCAAGTAATATTATATCAGGCGGCTCACAAATGACCTTGAATAGTCATCTTTCGTGAATAATAGTTTAGAAAGTTCCTTGCAAAAGATTCTATTTCTTGTACATTACACCTTTCGGGTCTTGTATGTATTTTATACAAATTCCATACAGAAAATTTCTAGCAAAAGATCCTATAGGGCGCGAGCAGACACGTGACTCGAGCAACCTTGAAAGTGCTTTTAATCAGCTGATTTGTGTGCGCGTGTCACTTTGACAAGTACAATGTCTCTTTGACAAGACCAATGTTTTGACTTATTTTGATTTTGAACTGCTAAAATGTTATTATTTTACAATATTCAGGCAGTAAAACTCATGAAATTAAAAATAATAACATTTTTACATTTCAAATTTTTTAAAAATCAGAAGATTGCCCTTGTCAAAGTGACATTGCTCTTGTCACAGTGACACGAACACACAAATCAGCTGATTCCAAGCACTTCAAGGTTGCTCGAGTCACGTGTCTGCTCGCGTCCTATATTTCCAGTAAAATTATAAGACAAACACACTTATGTCAATTGCACTTGACACTGACATCTTTTAATCAAATTTTCTTAATATAGTAGCTGTTTCCATAGCTATCTACTTCATGAAATTTAATTTATTTACAATATTTTAACTCTATATATCCATTTAATATGAAGTATAAAATGCAGTCAAATCGTACAGAGAATAAAATATTCTTTAATATTTATAATAATATTAAATGTGGAAATATGATATTTAACATCAGTTTTTCAAGAAAAACTGTTAAAATCCAAAAATGATAATACTTCCGGTTGACCAGTTATTATCAAAATCTAATCAGTTCTTCATATGGATGTAACGAAGAAGAGTACGAAAGAATTATAATTTTTGGAATTGTAGTATTAGTTATCGCAGGTGAAAATTTTGTCACACACACACATGCACGCATACGCACACGTCCGAACACGCGCACACACACACACACACACACACACACACACACACACACACACACACGCACGCACGTCATCCTAAAAATAGTAAAATCGTATTCTAGAGACCCTAGAACGTGCTTATTCATCAAAAACTCACCACAGAATTTTTTGACCATATCTTCCTTACCAAAAGGTGACGGAAGGTAATAATTGGAAATACAGCATGTACCGTTTGTCTGTCTAAGGTGTACATAGGAGATGAACATGGGAAATCAGTTTCTTGCAATTTCCTGCTCGCCTAATTATTTTAAGCAAAAATGCGTCAAATAAAAGTTTTGGGTCATAAAATTTTACATCTAAATCAAACAGAATTACTTTTACATGCTTTGTAACGACAGAAATTTAATATGAAAATGTCGAAAATTACGTTGAAAATATCGACAGTCATGGAATTGAACAAAAAACAAATAAATACTTGACGTTTTATCAAATTGTCAGAAATGTCAAATAAGTTAACTTACGTTGTGACAGATAAAACGTCAAGCATTTATTTATTTTTTGTCCAATTCCATGGCTATCGATATTTTCAACGTAATTTTCAACATTTTCATAATAATTTCTGTCGTTACAAAGCATGTAAAGGTCATTCTATCAAACTGTTTTCTTCATGGACATAAATGTTTTTGAAATATATGCTATTTCTAAATTATATTTATAAAAAATAAATTAATAATATTATACTGCACAAATCTACATGACGGGCACTCATTGCTGGCGTCGAGAGTGCACCACAGGGGTCAATTTTGTGCCATTTAAAATTAGAAATATTTGGCGTCGGTTGTTTAAAATAATTAGACGAGCAAGTATTTGTAAAAAACTGATTTCCCATGTTAATCTCCTATGTACACTGGCTTGCAAAAAAATTCGCGTACACCTATTTTTTGCTGTATTGAATCGATCATGATTTTTAAATTGTCAATGTCACTAGTATCAATTAAGATGTCAAAATTAACAGAAATTGAAATACATACTTGGTTGTTCTTTCATTTTTCTAGAATATATTTGTAATTTAACAGTAGGTAAATTAAACACAATGAAGAACTAGCTCCACAATAGATCAAATAGTGATAACAGTGACAACATTGTCAGTTTTTACATTATTTACAGAGCTAAAATAGTTATTCGTAAATCAAGGCCGCGAAATCACTCTTTAGCGTACCGAGAGAAAAATTGTCGCCGAGGCCGCTTGCGGCCGAGGCAAAACAATCTCGAGGGCGCTAAAGGATTTCGCGGACAAGGTGTACACAATATTTTTTGTGCAACCCTTAAAAATATTTAATTACAAATTTGATTAATTTTTAACAGTTTCATTATACATAGAAAGTTAGCTTTCAAGGTGGCTGTGGGATTAACATTTGATAAACAAAACATGCAATTCTCAAGTGTCAAAGTGATTGTTTACCTAATTTCGCGGCCGCTACCATGACAACGGCCGCGAAATTCATTTCGCGTCCGTTACCATAACAACGGTCGCGAAATCCAATTTCGCAGCCTGTATTGCGGCTGCGAAATGTTTATTTCGCGTCAGGTTGCACAAAAAATTACAAAAACTCGATTACTTGATTTTTAAGGTGTACGCGATTTTTTTGCAAGCCAGTGTACACCTTTAAGACAGACATACGGTATATGCATTTGTAAATACACTACCACTTAAAAACATTTGATGTTGGTAAGTGTTCCATTAACTCATTCAAAATCCATCTCTTCCACTTTCAGGTGTTGCTGTTGTACAAAATGACCGCCCATTGTAAATGTCACTCTGAAAATATTCGCCAAGGGCTGTGGTCGTTGCAATATTCATAAATATAAAATATTTGTTTATCCCTCTTACTATTACTGCTGCTGTTGTGACACCAAAATTTACGTTGCAGTACGCATTGCAACTGAAATGCATACATAAAACATTTGCATTTACGCCACTCGTATAATCGTATGGAGGCTCCCTCCCTTTTATGTCATTTACGACCCTGCGTCAAATAATAAAATATTATGAATATGAATTCGCCAAAGTGGGTTTTAGGTTTAATAAAAGTGGGTTTTAGGTTTAATAGTGTTAGTAAAATCCGCTGGCACCGAAATTTTATACGTGATTTACAACTTTCCAAA
>OY720454.1:64158159-64393159 GCA_963082715.1 Harpalus rubripes
ATAGTTTCCTCGTAGTTGTCAGCGCAGATTATAGAGCGATTTGAACTACCTATAAACGAAATATTATTGCGTAAGAATACTGTAGTAAACAATTGTAAATCCCTTTTGCAAGTATTCTTACTGTACTTGTACTGTAGGAGTTTCTATATGGCACAACTTATGGTGTAAACATCAGGTATTATAGCAGTGTACAGACTCCATGAATGGCGTGTAAATATCGGCGTATGACACGCGTTTAGGTGCGCAAAATCTCATTATCCCTGGCAACGTTTGCCTGCCGTGGTGGTTTAACGAGGCCCATTGTTTTTGGCGCGCCTCGATTAAAACGCATTAAAATGAGTTTCACGTGCGTTCGCGTTCGATTCTCCATTCTCGTCTGGCTCGGCTTTCCGTAAATCCAATTTCCCGTCTGCGCAATAACGCAGACATTTGTATAGAGAGGACGACATTCATTCGACAGACGGTGACGGTGTTTTGGCATAATCGGGTAAAACAAGAAGAGTTCAGTTACATATTGTATCGGCAGTCGCAAGGTTTAGCAACCTGTCGGAAGGAAATATTGATATATGGAACTGTGTTTTACGACCCGCGGTTTGCAACGTTTGCCAATATTAGTTTCCGCAAACGCAGGACCGGCGTAATTTTATCTGCGCTGGTGTGGGTGGCAGTAAAGTCACTTCATAATCCAAAGATTCTGTATTTGACTTCCAAATATTATTTAGAATTTCGTCATTTTATCGGCTACAAATAGTCAAATAAGTTGCATCGGCCTCCATATGTAAAATAAAGTACAATTGCGATACTTGATGAAGCTGTTCTAATATTAAAAATATCATACTTGACACGTTTCACAAGATTTAATGTCTAAATCAATCTATTGGTCTTTTATCAGAGACTACAGGAACACAGACTCGTTTCGTTCTTATTGGAGCTCATCAGTATGGTTCACTACAACCTCTACGAGGCAATAACTAGGTTGACTGAATGGATGATAAACCATTCAAGATGACATGATGACTGTTGGATGGTTTATCATCCCTCCACCCAACCTTGTCATTGCCTTCTAGGGGAGAAGCTCCAATAAAAGCGAAACACCTGTGTGGTTTTGGTTCGAGATTGAATCTTTTGATACTAGTCAAGTGTTATTTTTTTCAATATTGCAAAAATAGATTATTTATACTATTGATTGAATTGGATTGCTACAAACCCTGGAGATATTGTATCAATACTTTGGCTACAGTAATAGAATGACGATGAAAACTTGAAGTCGATTGTACCAAATGCGAAGCTTTAGGGCGATACAACTTTACAAGGGAGCACCCTAAGGTCCTTTATGTTTGTTGACCAAAACTTTTGCCATAACTAAGTAAAGATAGATGGATTTACGAGTATATCACCAGGACCAGGAAAGTGAGCTTCCTAAGGTCTAATGTGTTTGTCCTCTAAAATTTGTTTCGTGGCGCACTACCACTAATTGTAGATCTTAAAAGCAGTATAATTACGGGTTCTGCTTACCCAAATTAGAATCAACAGAAACTGGAGTGGAGGTATTTAATCCAAGTGACCAAATAAAGAAAATCAGGTACCAGATTTACTATATTTCAACAAGAAGAGGTCTATTTTAAATTGTAAGTATAGCTTTCTATGTTTACAGTTGACCAATCTAAACCATATCACACAGTGGCTAAAAAGGAAGCCAAATTTTAGGAAACCTTATCGTAGACTCGTGAAAAGACATATAAAGTAGATAATTGGAGAGGCATTCAGTAAAAATCACCTTAAAACTATGACAGACATTCTTTCTGGTAATTGTTTTCTGAAATACTATCTGTATAAGATTGGTACAGCTGAAAACAATATCTGTCGAAGTGGACGAAGATATTATGAAACACCAGAATTTCCATCTGTAAACTCAACCATATAGGCAAAAGATAATTCACGGCGGGAACTGCTTCCAGAAAACTGACTCCTGGAACTGCTTCCAGAAAACTGAGCCATGGGTCATAGGTCGCAGTGCCAAAACTGACAACTGACTACAGCTTAAAGTCCCCACTCTTTGTAATATACTCGTAATATAGTGAACCTAACCGAATGTTGGTGTGAAACAGGGCTGTGGTATGTCTCCGTGGTTGTTTAACTTGTATATGGATGTGTTGTTGCGGAGAACATTGAGTGTTGATTTAGGTGAAAATGAAGAGCAACTGAAAAGAATGATACAGAGAATACATGTAGTTGGAAGAAGTATGAATCTGGAGTTGAATGTAGATAAATCCAAGGTATTAGTATTTGAAAGGAGTAAATTGGTAACTGTGTGCAATGTGTTGGTTGATGGAATGAAACTGGAGCAAGTGAATGAGTTTGTATATTTGGGTAGCATGATGTCAAGGGATGGTCGAATTGATAGAGAAATTGAAAGGAGAGTGAGTGCGGGGTGTAAGGTAATGGGTGCTCTGGGTACGTTTGCTTTAAACTTAAACGTATCTAGAGAAGCTCGTTTAAGTGTATATAATGGAGTGCTAGTGCCTGATTTGATGTATGGAAGCGAATGTTAGGCATGGGCGGGAAAGCATAAAAAGAGAGTGACTGCCGTGGAAATGAGGTATTTACGTGGTGTATGTGGATATGTAAGACGGGATATCGTGAGGAATAATTTGGTGTATGAGGAATGTATGGTTAGGAAGAATGTTGTTAATAGAGTAGGAATGAGCTAGTTGATATGGTTTGGTCATGTGGAGATAATAATGAAGAGTGACCGGCTTGTAAAGCGTATATATCTTGGTGAAATTTAGGGTGTTCGATTGCGTGGCCGTCCAGTGTGTAAGTGGATGGATGTGATTAGTGATGCACGCGAAGCGACACGAGTCGAGAAATTTGAAATATCGATCTCGTCTCGTTTTCGGATCTGTAATCTCGATCTCGCTCTCGTTCTCGCACATTTTTTTAGGTCTCATCTCGGTCTCGCACGAGAGTCTCGCGAGAGTCTCGCTATAAAAATAAGCGCTTGCGCACTTCGTACTTACGTAACTGTTTAACTACAAGAGACAAGATCGCACCAATAGCACTGTTTTCCATGTGTATACAGTCGTATATATATATATATATATATATATATATATATATATATATATATATATATATATATATATATATATATATGTATATATATATATATATATAATAAAGCGAAGAAACACTAAATTCTGGTCACCAAATTATTTCAATATGAACATAATGTTTATTCATTTACGGTCACCAGAAAATGTGATAAGTTAGTAAATAATTTAATTTACCTCTAAAATATCCTATTTATTATCAAATTGTGATCTCTAAACTATTTCAATACGAACATCTGTTAACACATCCTGTCATCAGTAAAACGAATTAAACATTAAAAGATTATTTTTTGTAACTAAAAGTACCTACACTTTTTCATTAAATATATGCCACTATTTAAGTAAGATTAAGTCATGAAAAACCGCTACACTGGTAACCCGCCGGCAACCGATCACTCCGCTTCTCTCCCTGTTTTCTCCAATCGACGCTTAATATAACATCCTATACTTTTTAGGAGCGACAAGAGTTTTATTAACCGTGGTTTTAACTGGGGTGAATTAGGGGATGAAATATTGGAGGAAACTAGTTCTATTGGATGCAATACCGATTTTGTCTTTATTTTTGCATTTCCTCGCTCTGGGAACGATACTAATCGACTCTAGATAGACTCAAAAAATATAGTGAATTCATATAATTTTCACATTTACGTGTTCTACGTATTAACTAGCGTTGACTCCACTCCTTGTACGGTGCATTTTTCAGTGAATTTATGAATCAAAGCTATAAAGTTACAAATACTTTTTATTGCGAGATTCTCGCGAGATTTCTCGCTTCTCGCAGTTGCTATATCGATCTCGCCTTGAATTTTAAACTGCAATCTCGCTCTCGTTCTCGTCTCGCACGATGCAACGAGACGAGACGAGATGCCAGAGTACTCTCGCCTCGTCGTGCATCACTAGATGTGATTGACAAGGTGCTAAAAGAGAGAAAGTTTCCGAGTGGGAAGAGAAGAACAGCGTGTATGAATGAGATTATGAATGTGGCAGAGGCAAAAGAATTGTGCTTAGACAGGAATCTGTGGCAAAGGATGGTTGTTTCGTAACTATTATTGTGGTCCGGTTGCGGTATTTCGCTACCGAAAATCGGTCATTACAATATGTTAAAAATGAGGAATATTTGTTGTATGATGTCAGGTTAGTAAGAATGTTGTTGAAAGAGAGAGTGATTATTTTTGTGGTTGATGTTATTATTATTCTTTCGGGTTTGTGCTAACCCACTAAGTGGGAAATGCGTGATTTTGTAACACGAGGGGGGTCTTTGAAACTGACTGCAAATAATGATGATTCCCCAACGATGATACACTTACTGACTGGTGGACGCTTTGATGGCTGGCGTCCACGGCTTGTGAGAAGGAAGAACACACAGACACTTTCACTTTTTACACTTTACACTGATGAACACTACGGACATGAACACAACTTGTTGATTTACTAACTAAAACTTTTATTTACATGTTTATTAATTAACACTAAACCTAACATAACTAACAAAACTGTTACATTCTGTAACACAACGGGCGAGCGTCGCCCCAAAACTCAAACACTACATGTTAACTCTTACGAGTCTCTAAACCCGACTATTACATGTTGCTCTATCGAGTATCTAAATTCAACTCTCCCATGTTTATCCCATGGCTAACTAATACCGACTATTACATGTTACTCTCTCGAGTATCTAAATTCAACTCTCCCATGTTTATCCCATGGCTAACTAGTACCGACTGACTTAAAACAAAAACACTATCTCCAGGATAGGATTATCTTAGGGGATCGGGGTACATAGGCTAGGGCACGTATACATAATAATTTCTAGACTTAAGATCAACAAATAAATGTCGTGACTATCATAATATGATAAGAATTTCTAAACTGAATTTTGACTTAAATAGATAAACAGAGTTAAAATATGAATATTGAAACTATAATTTAGAAGAGTTTATAAAAAGTTATTTATCTGTTATTGTGTTTACCCTCGCCTTGTCACAATTTTATGTATGTATGTAACTGTCTAAGTGCGTGCCTTTTGCATCAACAACAATCCCTACGTGAAGATCCCCAGAGCAGCTCAGCAATATTCCTGCGTTTGCTGCTATTCAGCAGGATTCCACCAAGTCTGAATTATCATCACCCCGGTCCTGCTACGGCGTGAGCGTTGGTCGATATAAATAGAGACTGCGCGGCGACCTAACGTCGCTTACCATCACCGTAGCACTCAGATGACTTGGAACAACCGCGCTAGGTTGACTCTCAGTCTACTGCGAGCAGCCGTGACGTCACCATGCTTCTGTGACCCTCCTCGTGTGATAGTCGATTGTTGTGCACACGGAAGAAAACACGTGAACAACTACACTGTAAGTACTGAGTTAGACACATGCACGCATATATGCAGACGAAACGAGCCCTAGGTTGATCCCGTGTTGAGTTGAATTGAGTTAGTGTTCACGTGGCAATGTATTTGCACCTGTGGCAAGAACTAGAAGCGTGATGAACGAAATTCATTACTGTGGTGATTGTTTTGTCGTACTTGTTTACTGGCACGCTATTCACAGCTAAATTGAAAACCGGCATCTGTCGCTTTGTTTGTTTACATTTTTTGTTTTGACAGATAGTTGTTTCAGACCGCAAAAAATTGTAAAATAATATGAAATATATTTTTGTATATAAATTTGTATTGAATACAATAAAAATTGTTGTTTTTATGTACATAGAATATGTTTTTATTTATGCATGAACCAACACCAAAGTTATTACTTTTTAAGAGCCTTTGAAAACAGAAGTGGTATAAATTAAGTTTTTGTAAAAACTGTGGTAGTAGCGCCTACGATATTAATTTTTTTGAATACGGTAGAATGTAGAAAGTCACTATTTTAAGTTGTTTTACTTGGAAACAATTCTGTTTGTTTTTTAACCACAATTCTAGTAAAAAAATTGCCGGGTCTAAATAAAATAAATGTAGATAAACTTTGAACTTTTGGCATTATATTTTTTATAAAATTGTTGTTCCAATTGGTAACTGCAAATATTTTTTTGTATAATTTTCTGACAATTTTCATTGAAGAGCTTTTGGCAAACACAACCATAGTCCAAATATTGTAAATATAATTTACATACAACGACATGTACATTAAAGTTTGGAAAAACCGTTTTTTCTTAGACTCAAGTTATTACATTTTAAAATTTGAGCGTTACTACAAAAACGTCCTATAAAAATGATTTTTCTTAATATTTAAACATGATCTTGAGTTACATTTAGTTACAGAAATATTTAACAGTATGGAAGCTAAAAAGTTGTTTCTTTGGCTATATCAAATTCAAAAAAATCTGCCTACCTTGTATTTTGTACAAATTCCACACAGAAAGTTTCTTGCAAAAGATTCCATATTTCCAGTACATTGCTTTAAGTCAGTTCTATGTATTTTGTACAAATTCCAAACAGAGTTTCTATATTTCCAATAAAATTATAACACAAACATACTGTTAATTGCACTTGACACTGACATCTGTCAATCAGAATTTTCTTAATGTAGTAGATGTTTACATGGTTCTAGCACAGCTGACTGCTTTATGAAATTTAATTTCTTTATAATTTTTACCTTCCGTCACCTTTAGGTAAGGTAGGTATTGTTGTCTTTGGTCAAAAAATTCGGTGGTGAGATTTAAATGAATAAGCACGTTTTAGAGTCCCTGGAATAAGATTTTAATATTTTTACGATGATGTCTGTATGTATGTATGTATGTATGTATGTATGTGTGTGTGTGTGTGTGTGTGTGTGTGTGTGTGTGTGTGTGTGTGTGTGTGCGTGTGTGTGTGTGCGTGCGTGCGTGCGTGTGTGTGTGTGTGTGTGTGCGTGCGTGCGTGCGTGCGTGCTTGCGTGCGTGCGTGCGTGCGTGCGTGCGTGCGTGCGTGCGTGCGTGCGTGCGTGCGTGCGTGCGTGCGTGCGTGCGTGGGTGCGTACGTGCGTACGTGCGTGCGTGCGTGCGTGCGTGCGTGCGTGCGTGCGTGCGTTCGTGCGTGCGTGCGTGTGTGTGTGTGTGTGTGTGTGACGATTTTTTCGGATCCGATAACTGAAATACTACAATTCAAAAAATTAGAATTCTTTCGTATTCCTTTTCTTTACATCCATGTGAAGAGATGATTAGATTTTGGTTACAATTGGTGAACCGGAAGTATCCTCATTTTTACCATTTTATCAGTTTTTCTTGAAAAAACGCTGTTAAATATCATTTTTCCATATTTAATGTTATTATAAATATTAAAGAACCTTTTATTCTCTGTACAATTTGATTACATTTTAAACTTCATATTCAATGGATATAGAGTTAAAAAATTATAAAGAAATTAAATTTCATAAAGCAGCTAGCTATGTTATAACCATGGAATCCGCTACTATATTAAGAAAAAGCTGATTGACATATGTCAGTGTCAAGTGCAATTGATATATTTGTGTTATAATTTTACTGGAAATATATAATCTCTTAAGTATATGAAATTTTCTGTATGGAATTTGTACAAAATATATGGACCTGACGGAAGGTAATGTGCTGGTCACATCAGATTTTTTAACTCTATATCCAGTGAACATAAAGTATAAAATGTAATCAAATCGTATAGAGAATAATATATTCTTTAATATTTTTATATCACATTAAATATAAAAAAATGACATTTAACAGTGTTTTTTTCAAGAAAATCTTTTTAAATCTTCCGGTCGACCAATTATAACCAAAATCTAATCAGCTCTTCATAAGGATGTAAAGAAGAGGAATACGCAAAAAATATAATTTTTGAAAAGGTGGTATACATCCATACATACATAAATACATACAGACAGCACCGTAAAAATAGTAAAATCTTATTCTAGAGAGCCTAAAACGTGCTTATTCATTCAAAACTCATCATCGAATTTTTTTACCAAAGACAATACCTTCCTCACCTAAAGCTGACGGAATATAAAAATTAATGGACTAAGGTTGTTTTTGTTTTGTATTGTAAATCTATGTATACCTATATCCACCGCTCTGTAATCTGTATATTACAAGTATTTTATTTGTTTTTTTTTATATCTACCTACCGTATACTCAAAAAAAATTATATTTGAATCATACGAGGTTTCATATTACTATTTTAAATAATAAAAACTAGAAGGATTTTTTGTGCAGTTTTTCGCCAAGCAAAATTAGTTTTAACAATTAAAATAGACATTTTTGCGACTACATTTTCACAATTTATCTATTGCAGACACTGTTTAAAATGTTTTATTTTATTCGAAACTGTCATACGGTCGAATACACAACTCACTCATGCTTGCTAATGATAACATTTATTTCACCGAATGATAACATTTGTCAGCTAATACCATAAATTTTATTGTGCGAGTTCTAATTCCGTTTGTTTTTGACGTTTCAGGGCATCAAGAAACGGCTAAAAAACACGCGAACGTATCCTACAATTAGAATAAAAACATTAGAGTAAAAGAAGTAAATTTTGTTAATTTATTAATTGGTTTTATACACCATGCATCTGCGTGGCATGTGGACGTATTCAGTTTTATTGTTGGTGGGCTGGGCTTTCGCGGATGAAACAGATGTTTCTCTCAATGAAATCATCGAGTCGCAATACGGATCTGCTTCGCTACAGTCGCCAGCAGCCAAACTTCAAGGTGAGTTGGATTTCAATAAACGAAACATCCTTTAATGTCTAAAATTATCTCGTCGAATACGCTTGCCGTCTAAAATATTTCTCCTTACTTTAGACTATGTTACTATACTGAACCAAACAATCGGCCTAATTCACTAAGATAGGTGTTAACATAGTCGTTAGGTAACAACTGAGAGTTAACAACGATTTTTATCAACTCTTGTAACAACTGTCATTCAATTGGTATTCAGTAAATACATAATTAACGACATTGTTAAAAACGGTCGTTCTGAACAATCGTTGTTAAATACAGCAGTGAAGTTATTAACAAGTGAGTTAAAAGGCATGTCGATTCTCAATATTTGTACATATTTCTACTCTATTCACAACCTAAAGTGACAGATTTTGATTCGTTTGACGTTTGAGTTTTTAATAATGAGTAATAAGAAAATTTGGGGTGCAAGATGTTCCGCGGAACAATATTCTCTAATGGGGCGGAGTTTAGAATAGGGTCCAGCTTTAAAACTGCTTTTTTTTATTGGACTCTATTCTTTTATGTAAAATATCATATAAAAACATGAAATTAGAGCTCGGAAACATGTTTTAATTTTATTAGTTTTTAGGTTGTATTCATGAGAAATGTGACTTTTTCGATTGCAATTTTATAAAAAAAATACTAACAATAACGAAACCTACCGCACAGAACTCAATTTGACGACACTCGGGTGGTTACATTCTTTTTATATGAATTTAATAGTATTTTTTTCAATCAAAATACCAAAATCACTATAAATATTGCTTACCGCGACCAAATTTTGGTTTATTTTATTGAATAGAAGGCTAATATACCTACCGATATTTAAACGTATTTTGAATTTGGACCCTATTCTATACTTTAGCCCTCTAATGGTAGATTTCACAATAATTTTGGACTAATTAAATAACAAGTTTTGCATTTCAGTTCTGATAACTGCTAGTTGGAAATTTTGCAAATGGTTGATTGACTTGAAAAATTGAAATTTTGCCCTGTAATCTCTTTATTAGACCCATAGCTAGGCGTAGAAATTAAGTGTTGGGAGAATCTGATGGTTCTCCAGTTTAGTATACAAGTTTATTTAATTCGATGCGATCAATTTTGAGATTTCAAGAATCTTATCATCAGGAATGACGCATGACCATCGTCTAGAAGTTTTAGCAGTAAAAATAATAGAAATTTGACATTGTTGAAATGGCTGTTTAAATTTAAATGTGTAAGATAAATGAAAATAAATTTCAAAAAATTGAATTTAGATCTTTTCGAGAGAGAATCTGAAACTTTGTTCAATATTAAGAATTAAAATATTTAAGTTTTCAATAAATGTAAACCCTTCATCTTGTAATATGAGACCTTCGGGCCTATACTGACTCTGTATGCTTGAAGCATGAGACCATCTAATTCACGAATTAAACGACACCTGTTCAGTTTGAATATTTCTGTAAATATTTTTTTTCCGATATCAGTATCGGGAATGGATTACTAACATCTCGCAAATTTCTTTGCATAAATCTAAAATCTTGATTAAAAATGTATATAATTATTGGGCTTATAGGTATATATTAGTTTATAAACAGTTTACCTTTGCAGCCATCCCTCTATTTCCAGTAAAAGTTTATTTTCTAACACAAAATTTTCAAGAAAAACCATTTACCAACTATTGTTTAATACTGACAACGAGAGAAATGCAGTTGCTAGATTAACAACTCGACGTAACGACTAGTTGTTAAATTTTAGCAACTTGATGTAATAGTGAATTGGGATTTTGAACTTAGCAACTGACATTGAAATTAACAACTGAAAATGGCTTTTAATTTTAACAATTTTGCTTAGAGAATTAGGCCGATAGATTGACTAAAAAACAACTGCAGCTTGACGGCCGAGCCGTGACCTGCTTGGATGCTCAGTAGCCTTGCCTTCAAATTGTGGTGGGGACTTAAATTCTATGCCAGCAGTCGTTACCTGTCTCTTTGTAGTGCGTTCTCTCTTGTAAATTTTAAACTGAATTATTTCATTCTTAAACTAAACAACTACTCCATATTACGATTATTCCTAAGATTATATTTACCTAAGAATGAAAATCATTGCAGGAAAGGGTAAATATCGTCAATAAATTATAAAAATAACATTGATATTCACAAATATGTACATCTAAAATGTCAAACCTACATTTGAGATATTTTACACATTTTTTATTTAAAATAAAATTCATTCTTTTCGAATTTCGCGACACTTAACGTAAAAGGAGTGAGCCAAAAGTGTAACTCCACTAATCTTCGGAATCATTACCAGCACAATTTTTATTTATTTATTTGGAACCAATTTAGTGGGCGGCCCAGTTAAAATTCGACTTAAACCCTTTTACCTTATGTATACCAATTTTCATTATTCGTGTCCAGCTGTTACAATATTAACAAGCCACAAAATGGTAGTGCAAGTACTAGAAGAACTATTGACTAATATGTTTACAAAATGAATGATACGTTGATTTGTCGTGTAATTCTGCACGTATTATTAAACCATTCAGTGTAACTACCATTTGTCACTGTAAGGTCGAATGAATCATAAATAATGTAACTTGAACCTCATCGCATATTCGTCACATTTGTAAAAAGAAAAAAGTTTCTCGTCGAAATACAAACGGAGAGCTCACGTATGAAAATAGTGCGAATACATGATAAATAATTCATGGAGCATCGAAATCTGTGTGGGAATTATATTCGCGATTCAGAAATCTGTAACGAACATAATGAAATTGTAGTGAATTTTCAGCGACAGAATGGAAGTTGTTTCTTTTGTGCGACAATGGTAACAATCGTAGTCGTGCTGAATGTTAATGATGACATTTCAGCATTTTAAGCAGGAGAAATGCATGATGACATTTCAGCATTTTAAGCAGGAGAAATGCGTGCCATCGCGTCTAAACGCAGGGGGTATAAAACCAAACTGCCTAAAATCCTGAATTTACGTACATTAGATAACGTATTTAAAAAAAGAAAGAACATTTCTACGGAAATCTATTTTACTAACAGAGAATAATTATCTTCAACGTGACGCAGGTTTTACCTTCCGTCACCTTAGGTAAGGAAGGTATTGTCTTTGGTCAAAAAATTCGGTGGTGAGTTTTTGATGAATAAGCACATTTTAGGGTCCCTGGAATACGATTTTACTATTTTTACGATGATGTCTGTATGTATATGTGTGTGTGTGCGCGCGCGCGTGTGTCTGTATGTGTGTGTGTGTGTGTGTGTGTGTGTGTGTGTGTGTGTGTGTGTGTGTGTGTGTGTGTGTGTGTGTGTGTGTGTGTGTGTGTGTGTGTGTGTGTGTGTGTGTGTGTGTGTGTGTGTGTGTGTGTGTGTGTGTGTGTGTGTGTGTGTGTGTGTGTGTGTGTGTGTGTGTGTGTGTGTGTGTGTGTGTGTGTGTGTGTGTGTGTGTGTGTGTGTGTGTGTGTGTGTGTGTGTGTGTGTGTGTGTGTGTGTGTGTGTGTGTGTGTGTGTGTGTGTGTGTGTGTGTGTGTGTGTGTGTGTGTGTGTGTGTGTGTGTGTGTGTGTGTGTGTGTGTGTGTGTGTGTGTGTGTGTGTGTGTGTGTGTGTGTGTGTGTGTGTGTGTGTGTGTGTGTGTGTGTGTGTGTGTGTGTGTGTGTGTGTGTGTGTGTGTGTGTGTGTGTGTGTGTGTGTGTGTGTGTGTGTGTGTGTGTGTGTGTGTGTGTGTGTGTGTGTGTGTGTGTGTGTGTGTGTGTGTGTGTGTGTGTGTGTGTGTGTGTGTGTGTGTGTGTGTGTGTGTGTGTGTGTGTGTGTGTGTGTGTGTGTGTGTGTGTGTGTGTGTGTGTGTGTGTGTGTGTGTGTGTGTGTGTGTGTGTGTGTGTGTGTGTGTGTGTGTGTGTGTGTGTGTGTGTGTGTGTGTGTGTGTGTGTGTGTGTGTGTGTGTGTGTGTGTGTGTGTGTGTGTGTGTGTGTGTGTGTGTGTGTGTGTGTGTGTGTGTGTGTGTGTGTGTGTGTGTGTGTGTGTGTGTGTGTGTGTGTGTGTGTGTGTGTGTGTGTGTGTGTGTGTGTGTGTGTGTGTGTGTGTGTGTGTGTGTGTGTGTGTGTGTGTGTGTGTGTGTGTGTGTGTGTGTGTGTGTGTGTGTGTGTGTGTGTGTGTGTGTGTGTGTGTGTGTGTGTGTGTGTGTGTGTGTGTGTGTGTGTGTGTGTGTGTGTGTGTGTGTGTGTGTGTGTGTGTGTGTGTGTGTGTGTGTGTGTGTGTGTGTGTGTGTGTGTGTGTGTGTGTGTGTGTGTGTGTGTGTGTGTGTGTGTGTGTGTGTGTGTGTGTGTGTGTGTGTGTGTGTGTGTGTGTGTGTGTGTGTGTGTGTGTGTGTGTGTGTGTGTGTGTGTGTGTGTGTGTGTGTGTGTGTGTGTGTGTGTGTGTGTGTGGTGTGTGTGTTTGTAACACAATTTTCTAATGCGATAATTCTAATACTACAATTCCAAAAATTTTAACAGTTTTTCTTGAAAGAACGGTGTTAAATATCATTGAATGTTATTATAAATATTAAAGAATATTTTATTCTCCATACGATTTGAATGCGTTTTATACTTTGTGATAAGGCTATCACAGTTTAAAAAATCTGATGTGGCCAGCAAATTACCTTCCGTCAGTTCTATGTATTTTGTATAAATGTCAAACAGAAAGTTCCTTGCAAAACATTCTATTTCTTCTCCATTACCTTAAGGCAGTTGTATGTATCTTATACAAATTGCACACAGAAAGTTTCTAACAAAAGATCCTTTATTTCCAGTAAAAAAACACAAACATACTGTCAACTGCACTTGACACTGACACAATTCAATCAGAATTTTCTTAATGTAGCAGCAGCATAGCTGGCTAATATATGATATTTAATTTCTTTATAATTTTTTAACTCTATATATCTATCTAATATGAAGTATACTATGCATTCAAATCGTATAGATAATAAAATATTCTTTAATAATTATAATAACATTAAATGTGAAAAAAGGATATTTAACATTGTTTTTTCAAGAAAAACTGTTAAAATCTTCAAATGAGGGTACTTCCGGTTGATTAATTATAACCAAAATCTAATCAGCTCTTCACATGGATGTAACGAAGAGGAATACGAAAGAATTATAATTTTTGGAATCGTAGTATTAGAGTTATCGCATATAATAATTAATAATACTAATAATACGCACACACACACGCACACACACACACACACACACACACACACACACACACACACATATATATATATATATACACATATACATACAGACGTCATCGTAAAACTAGTAAAATCGTATTCTAGAGACCCTAAAACGTGATTATTCAACAAAAAGTTACCACCGAATTTTTTGACAATACCTTCCTTAGCTAAAAGTAACGGAAGGTAAAAATTATAAAGAAATTAAATATCATATATTAGCCAGCTATGCTATAACTCTGAAAACAACTGCTATATTAAAATTCTGATTGAAAGGTGTCAGAGTCAAGTGTAGTTGACAGTATGTTTGTGTTATAATTTTACTGGAAATATAGGATCTTTTGCTAGACACTTTCTGTCTGGAATTTGTATAAAAGACATACAACTGCCTTAAGGTAATATACAAGAAATAGAATCTTTTTCAAGGAACTTTCTGTGTGAAATTTATACAAAATACATAGAACTGACGGAAGGTAATGTGCTGGCCACATCAGATTTTTTAATACCTTGTCTTATTCAAGCTGGGCCGTTGTCTATTTGAATACATTATTTCTTTTTCGAAATTTTAAATCATTTAGGACCACACTTGCGATGACGTTCTAACTTTGTCTTGGGCACTTTGAATCAAGGCCGTATTACCCAATAGGCAAAACTAGGCAACTGCCTAGGGAAAAAACGCTCAGGGGCCACCGCCGTCAAGCACCAAGTTTTGCGACAAAATATTAAAATAAAAATTAATTTAAAACACCGCTCAAGTGCAAGGAGATTAAAATGAATACTAGGGAAAATTAGAAAACATTCGATAAAATAGTTTAACATCGACATATTCAAATTTGGATATAGCTCTACGAATTTTTCTATGTATCCCAGCTACAAATTTTTCTGGCGAACGTTCATTTTCAACGCTAAAAATAATTAACACCTAAGGTCTACATTGGGACAAGAAAAGCTAAATTCGTTGACAATTACTACGTTTACATGCAGTTTTGAAAATGGTTTCAGTTTTCAGTCAAAATTATGCAAAACTGTTTACATGCAGTTTTCAAAACAAGTTTAAAAATTGATTTGAAATCAGTTTCGGCGCATGCGCATGTAGCTGATGTAACTGACAGATCCTCTTCACTCCAAATACTTCGTTTTGCTATTATTCCAATTATTTTTTATACTTCGTATCACTACACACTAAAACTACACAACTGTCAGTTTATTTGAAGGTTAGTAACACAAAGCGACTGAAACGTTATGCTCTGTACGCATGCGCAGTATCGAAACTGAATTTTAAGTGTTTACATGAGTAGTTTTGAAAATACTTTTCAAGTCCAACCCATGAATTTTCGTTTTGGTTTGAGATAATTCAAAACCGTTTTGACACTGTATACATGGCGTTTTCAAAACTAAAATATTTTAAAAACGGTTTCAAAACTGCATGTAAACTCAGTAAATATTAAGTATAGAAAATGATATTATCGATCAAATAAACACATCAGAAATTATATCAAACTTTTTAAGAATTTATACTCTATCCTCTTTAACTATATGTATAGTGTTGTGAAAATAGGAGCAGTTTGATCTTGTTTGATTGGATAATATCGGGTTATTATCCAATCAGAAAACAAGATTAAACTGCTCCTGTATCTTCACGCCATTATTATGCATTTATACGCCCAGTGACAACTAGATTTTCACAAAACTATTGTTTCATATGTACGTTACTTCCCAATATTTAACTGCGCTAGTTTAAAACTTTGTTAATTAGTGAAAACTATGTTTTAATTCAGTAATTGGATTATTAAATAATTACCAGTTAAAACGGAAAAAAAAAGTTTCAAGCAAACATTGTTATTCAACTTTTTGAACGTCGTTTTATAAATTGACCACTTTGAACTTTATCAGAACAAAAAGCAATATAACTTGAAATTTTTAAGCTTTTATATTTTATGGTTCGTAGATAAATTGTCTGTCATTTTAGCCGTCTTTGAAGGAGCTATAGTTTATAGACAAGGCAAATGTGATAGCCATATTTGACATTTTGTATGATAAAAATAAAAAAGACTTCTTTGTTCTTTGGAATCGAAGAAGTATAAGCCCAGGCTCACAATTTTCAACCTAAAATCCTACACAAATGGTTAAAAATTTCTATAAAATTGTTTCAACTTTTTAAACTATAGACTTAGAGCTTGAAAATACTGTGATGTATGATGACATATTTGTACCGTGGTGGCGTCATTGCTGGCGTGGAGAAAGCACCACAGGGGTAAATTTTGTGCTATTTAAAATTCTAAATATTTGGCGTCGGTCAAAATTTAGCTTATTTATAATAGAATTTTCTCGAGTATATTAATGATACTAATAAAAATGCTTTTAGTGTTCACAGTTAATTACAAATGTTTAAAAAGTGTTATCTTAAATATTTGTCTTTACAAATTGCTTCGGTTAATAGCTTGCAATATTTCGTGATATCTGGGCAATAAATATCTTTAAAACAGCAAGATACAATATATAAATCACTGTAGAAGAAAGTTTTGTAATAAGAATCGATCAGAATAAAAATTTCTTTACTGGAAGTTGAAATATATGACGTATACATATATAAATCTGCAAATAGGAGCAGATTGGTACACCCAGAAATGGGTAGTAAACCTTAATATGTTTATTTATTTATCATTGTAGTTATTGTTGATTGTGACTATAAATATGAATGATACGATACAGTAGCGGATTTAGAAAATTATAATAGGGGGGGGGGGCACTAAATTTGAAAAAACAAATTTTTGTGTTGTATTGTAAAAAATTGCTCATATAAAAGTTATTTTATTTTATATATACTATTTTACGACAGATGTAAATATTTTTTATAAAGTCAGAACTTTTATTTTTTAAATATCAACCTATAATTATTTTACTAAAATATAAACCTCCATTTTTGTCTTTTTAATGTTCTATTTGGGGTACTGGTCCTGCATCATAACAAAAAATAATAAAATGTACATTATAATTAAAGTATTACTCAATAAATAGGGATTGTCACTGTGACGTCACATTAGTGCTATCTTTCTCTCGCTGCCTACTATAGAACTTGTGCGAGAGAAAGATATAGCAATAGGTGTCGCCGTGACGTCACGTTGACTTTAAAAATCAATTTCAGTTAAAGCAAAAATAATTAAGACTTTTTAATACTGTGAACTGTTTCAAAATTAAAAGAACTTTCTTTTAAAATAATAAAAAAATCAGAGTGCAGGACCCCAAACAAGTAAATGTGTTTGAGAAATATGAGAAGTAATGTTTATTCAAATATTCTAAGTAGCCATGTGAAAATAAATAAAATACAACAATATTCTACAAAATAAGTTAAAACATCAAATTAAGTAATAAGAACAACTTAAGACAAAAAAATGGCGGTTTATATTTTAGTGAAATAATTATTGTTTGCTATTTAAAAAAGTTGATAGTCGTCATCAAATAGTACAATAAAAATAATAAAACTTTTATATGAACCATTTGTTCTATATAATAAAAAATCTGATGTGGCCAGCACATAACCTCTCGCCAGATATTTTACCTGGTTGTACGCATAAAACGAAAACTATTTTCAAATACAAATACATATATTCATGTCTCACTACAAAATAATTCTCACATATATTTGCAAAACCTATGGGATATTTTAATATAAATTTTGTACAATACACACATTTTCTTTATATTCAATATCCTGAAATTTTCTTTTTCTACTTTCCTTTTCTTTTTCTTTATATTCGTCATTCTTTCGCAAATTCCTTTTATATTCTTTTTTACGTATATTCTTTTGCGTTGTTGACTTTTATTTTCATAATCTTCATAATAATTTACAAATATTTTTGACAGTGGCATACAAATATTGTTGACAGTGATATTTATGTGTCAATTACAAACATTTGAATTTCTTGCCTTGAAGTAGTTTGATCTGAGAATTTTTACATCAAATTATTTTATATGCATTTCTTTATCTCTACATCTATAGAAGATATATCTAATAATAAATTTATATTTAAATAAATAATATTTAGATGCTTTTTTCTTGTAACTAGTACTTCCGGTTGTCCAATTGTTACCAAAACTTAATCAACTCTTCTCATTATTGTTAGATTGAGGAATCCGTAGTTAAAAATGTCTTAAGTCTTACAGTATTTGAGAAATTCTAGGGACCTTAAAACGTGCTTATTCACTAAAATCTGGATATACGATTTTTAGCATGAATACAATACCTCTCATAGCGAGAGGTAAAAAGGTTAGGGGGGCATCTCCAAGATAATAAACATAATGTGAAAAATAAATAGAAACTCAGTATTGTTATTTTTATTAGTATGTTTATTCTTTTATTTATCTATGATGTGTAATACGTGAATGATAATATGTAATAATTAATTTTTTTTAAATAACTCTAAATCCGCCACAGATACGATATCTTACATTTTTCATTCTTGACTTAGTTTACGACACTGACTCGAAAATTTTCAAACATAGAACGCTATACATTTTTAAATTTGTAAACAGATAATTTTATCTACAAATAAATAATGCAACTTGTCCGTTATCTAATCTGTTTGTGTATAGAATTCTAAAACAATAACATCGTCTATCTTGTATATACATTAAGTAAATAAAACTAAGCCGAGCTGTGCGCGATAATGGCAAATAATTCATAGGTTTATCTGTTTTTCATTACACAAGTCTCGCGATTTGAAATTGAAATCGCGGTAAAACAATCTATCACTTTACTAACTTGGCTATCAATGTACAGATACGCGAAATTGTAAAAATGAATCGTGCTTTGAAATTGTTAAAATTAGACATAAATAAAACTGGCCAGCAATAAATTATTGAAGGATGTAGCAATTTTTAAAAACTGGGCAAAAATATGGCTACAATAACTCAATCGATAAAATGGAAAACTAAAAAATGGAGCAATACATTTTGATTGAACAAAAAGGCAATACTGCGAAAAGTTGATAAATTATTAAAACACTTCGGTGGCCGTCTGCTACAGAAAAACGCAAGCAAAAACGAAAAGTTATCTCGGAGTAGATAAAAGTTAAACTTTCGATGATCCCTTTTAGAAACTTGGTCCGAACAATTTTGTAGAAATTCCTCATTGCTAGCGTCGATATTCGCGTTGGCTTTTTACACTCGGTTAGCAATTTTGCATAATTCCTTCGAAAGACTGCAAAGTCGTTTAGTGTTTTTTACGGTCGTTTGTTCAAAATACGTTATAGCTATTAACATACCTAGGAATGTTATGTATATCATAACTGCCGAAGATTTCGGTTTGAAATCCGAGCTCGTAGAGCGAGGATTTTAAGACATCTAAGGACATCCGTGGTTTGTTCAATAGTTTATCGGTTTCAGAAAATTAAGACATTATTGATAAATATCATTTTTTGTAATTCTGTCATTAATGTTACTTTCAGATAGCTATGGTTAACCGAACAATTATTTTGACATATGTCAATATGACAAATATTCAAATTGTGTGCTTTGTTCCACATATTTATTACTTTAGAATAAAGTAGACCGTATTTAGAACGATAGGCTAACGTTATCTGTAAGTATTAATGAAGAGCATTATATTTTCATTTTATTTTATTTTCATTTTGTAGACCGTTGTTGACAAGTCAGTATGGTAATAATGTGTGGTATTAATAAAAATAAGTAAATGCTTATACTGACAGTTTTTTTTAAGTAAGTACTTATATCCGTATTAATAAAGTGTCAGTAAAAGCTGATGCTATAAGAATAGTATATTGTGTTATTAGGAGGAAATGTGATACTTTGTGTGGCGAGCATGGAAGTTTGCACGACGAGTGAAGCGAGTTGGACAATCCGAATGACACATTATATTTTTTTTTCAAACGCACATATTTAAATAAAATAATTTAAAACTTAACGTTATTAAAAACATTTTCCGTGAAGTAGGTACGTTTGCGGATTTCAATTGCTCTGTTGCTATGGATGCTTTCGTATGTGTTCACTTTTTGTTATAAACATTCAAGTGAAAATTTTCACACTTTTACGTATTGACGTTTGAAACGAATTTTATAATTTTATATCCTCTTTGTGTGAAATTGAAAATGTTGGAATTTGAAAAATTAAAATGTACACTCCCTGAAGTTGTGGAATTAGCGAAGGCTGCTATTGATAAATTGTTCCCAACTAAGTCTAGCAAGTTCTATGAGAGATTTCTTCATTGGTGTGATAAGAAAAACATTAAAAATTATTCTGAACACGTATTTTCGGCATACTTTTCGGAAATGACGAATCAATTTAAAATGAAAAGCTCAACTATGTGGTCACAATATTAAACATGGGATAAATATTGGCAATTATTTAAAACTTCATGCTTATTTAAAAAACAAGGACAAGGATATTCCCCCCAAAAATCCAAAGCCCTTACAAAAGAGCAATTTGATAAGTTCTTATTTGATGCTTCAGATGAGAAATATTTGGCGATATTCTCATACTTTTCTTCTTTATTTAAGGAATGTAATTCATTCATTTTGTTAATCTTGTGCCTAAATTTTACATTTCTATCTATATTTCAATTCATCTTCCTACAATATAATCCCCCTGCGATAATACGCCACTGTTCCGGCGTGATAAATAAACATCTAAAAAAAATTTATCTGCGGGTCCTTATTTAAAAAAGCCGAAAAGTTATATTACATAAGGTTTTCAAATTGGTGTTGGTGAAGACCGTGAAGATAACACTTTTTTCATTAATATTTTAGTCCATGTCGCTGCTTTCAAAACTAGACATTTTAAATTTTCAAAAATTGATATAGAACTGAATTCCAGATTAGTTTGTCAACTTCCAATAAATAAATATAAAAATGAACTGTCAGCAAATGTCAAAAAATTTTTTTTTTACAAACGCACGGCGTACTTCTTAATTTCATATGTAAGTACTTACTTATTAGTAAGTATTTACTGTAAGTATCAGCATCTGGTTATTAATATGAAAATAAGTATTTACTTTTACTTCTTGCTGATACTGATAAGTAAATGCTAGTACTTATAAGTATTTACTCATTTTTATTAATACCACCCAATATTACCAGTTATTACTTAGTTACCAGCCTACTTTTGTACATGTAAACAATGGAATAATATCCTGAAACCGGTAAAACTTATTACACACGTATTAAGTTCGGTTAGTGATACGGATGTTGGGAGAATTCTACTCGTGATAGGCCAGGCGTGACGTGAAAATTGCACAATAAAAGTATAATGGCAGTATTACACACATTACGTCGAGGTTGGAACTCATTTTGCTATACGTGCCAATGCCACGAACATACAATTCTCAATAGCGATTGATTTGTAGTCATCGATTCGTTGCGGCTTCGCCAACTTATTGTTACACCAAATAATCTCAGATGCAAGATTTTTTATGTTTATTTTAAATTGTGAATAAAACTGTTTTTCACAAAAAGTATTTTAGTCACAAGTTGTTTTAAATATGTCCGATCAAGGTCATGTGTATTTTGAACGAATTAACTAATTGGCATACATTTATCTCTCTCATTTGCAAAGACTACAAGTGTGAGCGATAAGGAAGTATATAACTCGCTTGTCTTTCAAAAACATAAATTGATTCGACTAAGGTAGGACATTGCATTTTAAAACGGTGCTCGTTGTTAACAATACTTTCGCTATAACGTAAGTATATTTATTAATTCGGATATATTACATTGATCGAAGCCACACGAGAATACAGGCCTGAATACTCAGTTCGTGACGTCACAGTTAGCCTCTTGCTCTCACGCCACGCCTCGAACGACAGCAGTGTAACCATAGGAAATATAAGGAATTTCAAAGCAAATAGGATTGTAAAATGTTATTTAAAAAGATATACAACTGGTAAATAACTATTCAAATATTCTATAATACCTATTTTATATACATAAATAAATAAATTAATTAAAAAACGAATAATAAATGGTCTAAGTATACGAATACATGTTTTATTTTTAATTATTTGTTATATTTTTATTTATTATTATTTTATTATTATTATTATTATTATTATTATTATTATTAATAATAATAATAATAAATCTTTAAATCTGGAGCTAACAAATGAAAATAATATAATAATGAAACTAAAAATCTGATGTGGCCAACACCAAACTTCCCGCTATTTAATTTTTATTAATTTAAATATCCATACTTACATATTTAGTTATTGCCGAAACTGTATTAAGATCCATTCCAAATAACTATGGTTCTATTTATTATTTTCTTTTTAAAACGTTACTATTATTAATTTGCATGGTTAGTTCTTTGACAGTGACTTTTATCTGTCAGTTGCATACATTTGAGATATGAACTGTGTAACGTGTGTAACCAAGGAGTTGTGTTTGTTTAAAGCGTAGGCACCGGGATTTAAATTACAGATAATTTTATAAATATATCCATAAAATATATAGAAAAAGTATTAATGCAAACCTTACCAGTTGAATTAGTTTTGAATTTTGAAAGTTTTTACTGTAACATTGATTACCTCAAATTAAAAAAAATAAATAAGACTATTTTTGCTAAAGGGTTTTCAATTATTAACGAACTCCATTGTTTCAGAACAAAATAATAATAAAAAATAGTACAGAACTTCATTGGTATAACGACATTGAAAAGAAAAAATGCCGGATCAATTTTATCTGTAGGTAATTGAATTGTACATAATATAAATATATCTTCAATTTAATTCAAAAATAAAAACTGTTGTTATGTTGCTGATACACTTTATAGGTACTGAATTCTTTGTGAAAATATTTACTTCAATAAATGTATTTCATGTAATTCTCCTGGTCTAAAGTACAAATACCATCGTATCACAGGTAATGAAAGGAGCTGAAGTATATTTATTTTCCACCGACGTTTTACGTCGTTAAATAAGAGTCACAACAGTGCAACTGCGGCGTAAATAGATTTTAACGTTAACGTGCATATTCGACAGCTGTTCAGGATTTTAAAATTATTAACACACATTAATTTCTCTGACAGATATGTAACATATTGTAGGATTTGTCCAAATACGTGCGATGTGAATTACTCTTTTATTTTTACATGAAAATATTTCATAAATGGGATTCATTCCAATAAGTCTGATCAATCAATTCAATATTTATGTATGTGTATTTGTTTTTAAAATTAATTGCATATTGTAAACTTTTTATTGGAAAAATGTGAAAATTGGAACTGGTGAATAATTTTATTCAATTTATATTCGGTCGTATATTTTCATATTTATTTTAATGAATTTTGTTTTGTATTTATTTTCGTTGAATATTTTATAAAATATAATTTGTCAGTGAAGTTTGTAGGCATTCAAATTTAATGACATAGTTAATGTTTTTCTTTTTACCTTCCGTCACCTTTAGGTAAGGAAGGTATTGTCTTTGGTCAAAAATTTCGGTGGTGAGTTTTTAATGAATAAGCACGTTTTAAGGTCCCTAGAATACAATTTTACTATTTTTACGATGATGTCCGTATGTGTGTGTGTGTGTATGTATGTGTGTATGTGTGTCAGTGTGTGTGTGTGTAACAAAATTTTCGTCTACGATAACTCTAATACTACAATTCCAAAAATTATATTTCTTTCGTATTGCTCTTCGTTGCATCCATATGAAGAGCTGATTAGATTTTGGTTACAGTTACTGTTATAGGACGCGAGCAGACATGTGACTCGAGGGACCTTGACGTGCTTAGAATCAGCTGATTTGTGTGCGCATGTCATTTTGACAAGAACAATGTCATGTTGACAATACCAATGTTTTGACTTATTTTGATTTTTAATTGCTAAAATATTATTTTTAATTTCATGTGTTTTACTGCCTAAAAATTATAAAATATTAATATTTTAGCAACTCAAAATCAAAATAAGTCAAAACATTGGTCTTGTCAATATGACATTGTTCTTGTCAAAATGACATGCGCACACAAATCAGCTGATCCATAGCAAGTCAAGGTCGCTCAAGTCACGTGACTGCTCGCGCCCTATACGTATTACAAATAATTGTCAACTGCAACTGACAGGTTTAGGTTATAATTTTAAATTTAATATACAAATAACAAATAAAACATTGTACAATACACACCAGGTAACTATTTTACTGCCTCAAGGAGGTGACAGGCTCGCGTGGCCAGTCATTTCCATCATTATTTTTGCCGTTCTGTTGAAATGAAGATTAGGGATCGACCGATATGATTTTTTGTGGCCGATACCGATATCGGCCGATACCGATATACTCATATCCGATATCGGCCGATACCGATATATCGGCCATAAAATTTTGTCGTAAATTTTTTGCTGTATAAATGAGGTAAAAGTGATTTATAATGATATACTGTTACCGTTACACGCATTAACCATAAATAAATCACAAAAAAAATGCAGAGCAAATGCAAAAAAAGACATTTTTTTTCAAACGTCGTAGAAATGGCATTTTTGTGACTTAATTCACAAGGTAGAAGCTTTATTTCTACGCCGTTGGAAATTTTTACGCCGGCGGCGTAGAAATAAAATAAATAAATATACATAGAAACTACATAGAATTAGCGAATAAAAAGAAAAGTAGTGCGTTTGAAAAAAAAAATTATTGTGTCATTCGGAATAAAAGTGTTTTTGTGTGCCTCGCATGCATGCAATTGTCCGACTCGCTTCGCTCGTCGTGCAAACTTCCATACTCGCCACACAAAGTATAACTTTTACTTCTAATAACACAATATATTATTTTCCATTGATGTACAAAGTTGCAATAATATATTTAGCATCACCGGCAAGTAGTGTTGCTAGTGAACAGCTATTTTCTTCAGCTGGAAATGTTTATGAAAGCGCAAGAAATCGTCTAACTCCGGAAAGAGCAGAAAGCTTAATTTTGTTACATTACAACTTGCCAAAATTTAACTTTAAATATTAATTTGTTTAACTAAGTGGGTAACTTTACTTCTACATTTTTAATGACTTTTTTGCTAAATTTTGAATAAGAATAAACTTGATTTGTTTTTTATTTAGTATGTCTGTTTTACTATCCCTTAAAAAATCCTTAGCAACTGAAATATTAAGCAATTTATATTTTTTTAGGCCGATACCGATATCGGCCAAGAAGACCGATATGGCCGATATACCGATACCGATATCGGTATCGGTCGATCCCTAATGAAGATATGTATTGAATGGATTCCCTGCTTACAAAGTGCATAGGCGCCGACTACGTGGGGGCTTCGGGGTTTGAGCCCCAACAAGGAAAAATCCGAGGGGGCTCCGCCCCTACATTAAAAAATTTGAAGAGGTTCTGTCTCCATACACAATTTATTTTTAATACCAACAAAAAGTACACTCATTTTGAAATATTTTTAATACATCAATTATTTATACAAAGTAACATACCTATTCTATTATTTATTTTATAAAATTTCCAACTTGTCATATTGTATTAACTAAAGTACTGTGTAAATAACGCGTGCGGACTAGCAAATAGTACTGCCACCAGTGTTGCCATATTTAAAATTACTGTCGGAAATTAATAATAAAATTATCAAATTTTAGTGAAAAACTATATTCCACATAATGACAGATGATGACAGGTGCATGACATTTGATAAATATCATTGCCGTACATTGATTCATTTGATATTTGTTTAGAATACCTTCCTGAAAAATCTTTAATTTCATTTCATTATGCTTTTATTGAAGAGGATAATAGATTAATTCTTGAAGCATATTTTCATTCGAGTGAACATAAAGAAGACGGTTCTTGAGATTATTCTTATGACTGCTTCCAAATTCGAAAGGTACGCCCATGGAAATAGTAATGCTGTCATATTATCTAAACGGCAAATGTCAAAATTGTATAGAGCGGCATTTTTGATCACTCTGTATATATTTTCAACATACATACAATTGAAATTTATATTATATCTGCCTTATGTTGAGTTTCGCCATAAATTTAAAAAAGTCAAGATTTTTAAAAATTATGTAAATATTTTTACTGGTTTCAAGATGTTAATTCATTATTTACATGTACAAAAGTAAGCTGGTAACTAAGTAATAACTGTATGGTAATATTATGAATTCTCAACAACGGTCTACAAAATGAAAATAAAATAAAATCAAAGTATAATGCTCTTCATTAATACATACAGATAACGTTAGTGTATCGTTCTAAATACGGTTTACTTTATTCTAAAATAATAAACATGAGGAATATAGCACATAATTTGAATATTTGTTATATTGATATAGGTCAAAGAATTGTTCTGTTAACCGTAACAATCTGAAAGTAGCATTAACGAAAGAATTTCAAAAAATAATATTTAATAATATTGTCTACATTTTCTGAAACCGATAAACTATTGAACAAACCTCATAAAGCGCGGATTTTAAGACATCTGCGGCAGTTATGATATACATAACATAGGTATGTTAATAGCAAAGTCATACGATAAATTCGCATCTTTTGTACAATTTATAAATAAATAAATAAATATATCATCACGGCTTATTACCCATTGCTGGGTGTGCCAATCTGCTTTGTACACAGAGCGGTAATGATGAAATATTTGCACCGTGCGGGCGCTTACTAGGCGTCACCTCACGGGCACTCTTTGCTGGCGAGGAGAGTGCACCACAGGGGTCAATTTTGTGCCATATAAAATTCGACATATTTGGCGTCGGTCGGGATCGAACCCGGTTCCCCAGATTCGCGACCTGACACTCAGGCACGCGGCCACGAGACCCCATTTTGTACAATTTAATTTATTTATGTAAAAAAATTTAGAAATAAAGTTTCTATTTGGTAAATTTTCTGTTGCCCCTTTTTAGTCCCCACACGAAAATGCTAGAAATAATTTCTTATGTGAATAAAAATTGTGTAAAATAGGAAACTCGTATAACACATTTTAAGAGATTAAGAAATTTTACGAAGGATCTATTCGTTTTATTAAAGGGATAGTAAAATGTAATACTATATTCATAAAATAGATATTTTACGACATTTTACTATACGTTATCTTTTACGTTTACAGCATAAGCAAAACGTTTTCACGTATAACACTAAAACATAAATTTAATAACCATTATTAGTTCGCAAATATCTAATATAAAACATGTCACTTTCATAATAGATAAGATTTTTAATTGTCGTGTGTGGTAAACCTCTTTATCATACGTTGATAAAGTAAACTGTTTTAATTTATTAATCAACTACTCCTTTTTAGATGCAATGATTGCATATATAAAATAACGTAAACTAGAACAGCAAGGTACAAATGCATTAAAACTCTAGCCTTCATTTGAAGTATATAGCGCTCTCTCTCTCTCTCTCTCTCTCTCTCTCTCTCTCTAATTTACAGATAGGCTTTCACCTAATACTTTAAATCGGGCATACGAAACGTAATAAGATATAAATTTGTCTCAGAGAAAGGGAAAAACATGTTTATTCTGTCACGGCTACGAAAAAGAAATTCGAGAAATTTTTCAATAAGAAAAACCAAAGAATGAAGGCTTTAATGCTGCGGAAAAAGAAGAATGGCCAAAGGCGAAATCAAATTGGTATTATTTTCAATTTAAACCTGCAAAGGAAATGTTCTGCATTTGTGTATCAAAGGATAGGTAAAGCATTCTTTAACAATTCAAGATATGCAGTCAATAGTTTTTTATCTCCCGCTACCCTTGGTAAGGGAGGTATAGGGATCGTGCTAAAAATCACATATCGAGATTTTGGTAAATGAGCACGTTTTAAGGTCCCTAGAATCCAATTTTAACATTTTCACGAGGATGTATATATATATATATATATATATATATATATATATATATATATATATATATATATATATATATATGTACGAGAAATAAATTTGGAAGTCAGGATGCAATTACAAACAATATATTTTGGGCTTTTAATACAACACAGTCGGAAGTCTTAAGTCGGTTTTCTATATTCTATATTTGTCAAACTCGTAATGTACATAACAACCATATCTATGGTAACTACTTAACAATATTATACTATTACATATATATATGCTGTCTCACAACTCGCGGCCCAAACCGAATGAGAGACAACGGATGTGTAATTTCGAAGAAAAAAAAATCTAGCTTAAAAGATATTCGAGAAAAGACGTCTTAAAATTGACGAATCAGAGACCTACACCTTTAACGTGTGTTTGCCGTAATTTTACGTTACTAGGGTTGTATACAAATCAAATCTTCTTTAAAATGTGTGGGCGACTGTAGTTTTCGAAAAATGTCAGTGTCAAATTAAATTTGACAAGGAGAATAAAAAAAAGGCAAATTCTTACCATGTATTCAGCCGCTGATTACTTAGAAATGATTATAATTTTCGGAGAATGTGGACGTAACGCCAGAGAAGCAGCACGAGTCTATTCGGAACGTTGCACTGTACGATATAAATGATGATCTCGGATGACACCTTCGCTAACCTAAATTTGTTGACAGTGAAAAGTCAAATCTAAAGTGTCAAGATTACAGTAAGTTAAACAAATTTTGTAACTCACTAGCAGTATTTTTAAAACCTAGCAACTAGTTTTATTTTGTAATAATATCATTACACCTCAAGATATCCTTCCGGGATTGGTGGATTAAAAAGTCTTGTAACTCCGTCATGCAAGTAACCGCAAATTATTTTCTTCTATTTGTTGGCAACCTATTGTCGTCGGCAAGTGTCAGTTCCGTCTGGGGCGCGAGTTGTGAGACAGCCTGTATATATATATATATATATATATATATATATATATATATATGTGTGTGTGTGTGTGTGTGTGTGTGTGTGTGTGTGTGTGTGTGTGTGTGTTGGATCCTCTACTCTAACTCAAATGCTATCATTCAGAAAATTTTGAAACCTTGTTTTTAGATCATTTACTGTTACACAAAGAGCTCATTAGATTTTGGCGTAAATCGGATAACCGGAAATGGCACTTTACTTGAAGCTCAAAATACTTTAATAGTACATTATGTTATTAGGAGTAGAAAGCTGTCTTTTTGTGTTGAACCCAGCTATTGCAGCCGAGGCGCTAGCCGAGGCTAGGCAAGCTGGGTAAAACACAAAAAGGGCGTTCTACTCCGAATGACATATACTATTTTTTCTTCAAGTGTTTCAAAGAATTTTTTGACATTATTTTTGGAATTTTTTAATTGTAGTATTTGCAATTTCAGCCAAAGCTAGCTGTGTACACTACAAAACAAAAACGATACAACTGTCAAATAACAATTTTCAATATAATGTGTGTTGCTGTGACAACTGCCGCCGCCAGCGGTGAACTAAGACACTAACATTTTTTTACTAGTACAACAATAACAAAATTTTTGTACTAGTAAGACAATGAACAACTTCTATAGTGTGCGTACAGTAGCATAATATGAATATTATATTACGCTTGAAGAAAAATGTTATTTTTTCGAGATTAATGTTATTATGAAAATTAAAGATTATTAAATTTTCAACATATTTGCATTAATACTTTTTCTACATATTTTATGGATAAATTTATAAAATTATCTATAATTTAAATCCCGGAGCCTACGCTTTAAACAAACAAAACTCCATAGTTATGCAGTTATTCAAAAGTATATAACTGACAGATAAATGTCACTCTCAGAGAACTAATTATTTTAAATTAATAATATAAGTAAATAGAACAATAGGAAAGGAAATCAATACAGTTTCTAGTATAAGTAAATATGTAGGTATTTAGATTAATAAAAATTAATGAATCGCAAAAAAGTTTAAGCTAATCCACATTTTTGGATTAGTGAATTCTATTCTAGCCCGGTGTTTAAAATTTAATCTTCATTTTATTATCAAAAAAGTATATTTTAAAAAATAAACAGCCAAAATTAGAGTAAAATTTGCTAATCCAAAAATAAGGATTAGCTTAATCTTTTTTGTGGCTCAAGCTGTAAATGGCGGGAGGTATTGTGTTGGCCACACCAGATTTTTATACAATAAAAACATTGTTTTATATAAAGGCAGCTAGCTAACCAAGGAAACAATACACAAGTCTACAAAGTACCTACTTTATAAATAGCAACGGTATGTAAAGAGGTTTGGTATGCAATTATTCACTTTCTGTAACGACATTTTATCGATCGTAGAAAAAAATATATTTTGCTTTATGAAAAAATACTTTTCAGGAATATGAAAACAAGAATTAAGGAAAAGGTTACAGCGAAATAAACTTCCATTGTAATATTTTGTTTTACATGGAGTAATTTACATTTAAATGCCAAAACAAATGGATAAGAACGTTTCAAAGTCATTGTTGCATGTAAAACGGTTATTACCAACATAAAAATAATATACCTAGTTATGTTCTTGAACTGTCATCCTCCTTGAAAATCCTGCTGTAATTTTATTGTATTTTAAATGCGACATCATTCTTAGTCATTTGTTTTATTCTGTGGTAATGGCGTGCCAACTAATGACGGTTGATGTTTACCACTGCATATATTAATATTTAGAATACAGACTGATGTGCATTTAAATCCTAGTAAATGGACTGCAATTTACGGCGAAGTTTAACGTCAAAATAACTGGTTTTAACTCTAATTATTTTCCAATGAATGTTCACCGCAGATTTATGTAGATTATTGGACTTGGGTACAGTCGTGTATGTGTATAATTGACCTATTAGTCTGTTTTTTGCATCATACGTAGTACTTAGAACTATTCACCCTATGTAATGTAATATTTTGTAAAAAGGTGCCATATTGCACCAAAATGTCGGTGTTGTAAGATAATAAGGCCCGAATTTTTAAACGTTCCTAAGGAGTTCCTGAATTAGGGTTTCCTTAAAAATCTCTCTTTAGAATTCCTTAACAAAATTGGTATTTGTGAACGTTCCTTAGCAACTGCTCCTGAAGAAATCCTAAGGAATTTCTTAAATTTGACATTTCAATCGTTAATTAAGATAAGGCAACTTGTTAAGTATCTTAATATTTATATGAATCCTTTTAAAGGGCAAATACTTAACAGTACCCATATTAAGAATGCGAAAAGTCCCAATGATTTTTATAGTGATTGAGGTTATTTATTAGTGTATTCCGTCGTGTATCCTTTTTGTAGGATATCATATAATTGACATGATGATTGAATAAAAAAAAATTAGAAGACAAAATTTAAAAATTTGATGTGGCCAGCACATTACCTTCCGTCAGTTCCATATATATTTTGTACAAATTCCATACAGAAAGTTTCTTGCACAAAACTCCGTTTTTCAAATACATTACCTTCTTTCAGTTCTATGTATTTTGTACAAATTCCATACAGAAGCTTCATACCTAAGAGTTTATATATTTCCAGTAAAATTATAATACAAACATGCCAATTGCACTTGACACTGTCATGTGCCAATCAGCATTTTCATAATAAGGTAGCGGTTTCTATGGTTATAGCATAGCTAGCTGCTTTATGAAATTATAAAATGTAATCAAATCGTACAGAGAATAAAATATTCTTTAATATTTATAATAACATTAAATATGGAAAAAATATATTTAACAGTGTTTTGTGAAAAAAAAAAACTGTTAATATCTTAAAATGAGGGTACTTCCGGTTGACCAATTATAACCAAAATCTAATCATCTCTCACAAGAATGTAAAGAAAATGAATACGAAAGAATCATATTTTTTTTAATTGTAGAATTTGAGTTATGGGATCCGAAAAAATCGTCACACACACACACCCACCCACACACACACACACACACACACACACACACGCACGCACGGACGCACACACACACACACACACACACACACAGTTATTTAAAATGTCTAATTTAAATATCGTTTGGTATACAGTTTAATTATAAAAAAATTGTTTTTTCTTAAAATATTCAAAATATCATGTGTTTTCTTCTATCCAACTGATTACAACAATGTCAAGATGGCGTTTACGTACTTTATTATTACTTTTCAATTTTGGTCATTATAAAATACATGTTACTGATTTGTTGTTGCTATGTGACATCATATAAGAATTTCTTAAATTCTTCCTTAATAAAGGGTAAGCCAAGGAAGGTTCATAAATGTTTTTTAGTTAAGGAATCCTTAACACTAAGGAAAGCCTAAGGAACCCTTGATTAAGGAAGACTTAAGAATCTTAGTCAGAAACTCAGATTGGACATTATTATACCACAGATCAATACGTACGTGGGACCTAATAGAATTTTACCAGTTTAACTACCGAATCTACTACGCAAAAATGCTTTGTATGTGTGATGGTTATTTCTTTTTCCTAGTTTTTCATTGCTTCTTGAATGTTTACTTGGAGGTCTTGTATAATTTTATTTTTTGTGTACAAATTCTCGGTGCTTTAGATGGCCAAGAGAAAATTTGTAAATATTTTGAATTTGTCGTCTCTGTGATGTTTTATTAGACATTTTTATAGGACGTTTTTGTAACTAATTATTTAACTCAAATTTTAAAATGTAATAACTTGTGACTAAGATACTATTTGCGAAAAACAGTTTTACCAATTAGCAAATTGTTTGGCATTCTTCTCGCTATATGTAACTCATATTTACAATATTTGGACTGTGGTTGTTCAATCCTCAATTATTTTCATTTAAAAATTTCCATTTTCCATTCTTCCGCAGATTTTGGCAATATTTTTCCAGTCTTTCCAATGAAAACTTTTTATTGAAATATGCTAAGACTCGAAAATTTAAATCAGCTTGAAAAGTTTGTGGCATTTAGGAAATAATATTAAAGTAAAATGATGTCTTCATATTGAAAGGAAAAAAGATTGTCACGAAATAGTTTTAAAAATTCTTATTATAGATGAACTCAGAACTCCTTTTATTTTCTCATTTTATGTTCTTATAAATTGTTCTCTAAAGCCCGCCTTACATTAAGACAAAGTTCTTGAGTGTTCGTGAACTTTTTTCATCAAAATAAAAGTAACCCCCAACTTGTAAAATTGAGATCATTTAAATATCTCGGAGTCTAAAGTTGGAAGGTAATTTTCTTCACACGTCGGCATTCAGTGGGGAATATAATTATGATTACATAAATTGTTCAGTACTTTTTTTAATGTAAAGCATTAATAATAAATGATTTTATGTCTACGTAGCATAAATAAATAATTTCTTGCGATTTATATATCGTAACCTTGATGTTTTTATGGAAAAATCGTTGAAAAAGTCTATTTTTAGAATTATATTTTTACTATATTCTTTATAAAGTTGAACCAGTTGCCTATCAGTTATGAAACTTGGTATACTTATGTAATTAGTATTATGCTATCTAATGATGAGTAATAATGACATCTATAACTAAGTATCTAAAGTAAAGTTGAAAACATATGTAAAAATATAAATTTTATTTAAAAAAAATATTTGTTTTTTAATAAATTAAGAAAGAAGATTTTCTTTGACGTCATTATTTTGAACTGGAGAAAGAGATGCATAGTTAAGAATGGCGAGCGAATGCTGTTTTAATTTGATTTTGACATTAGTTCATTTTTCTGTCACTGTCTCTCTTCTTTATTATTCACAATATGCGTGGTTTCTGTTACTTTTATTACGTATTTCGATTTGTTAAGCAGGATTTTAACTTAGCTTATACTCGTACAAGATTAAAATAACAAACGAAAATATTAACCTCCAAACTATTATCAAAACGTCAAAACAGATGATCTGTCGTGTTTAAATTACCCGCACATGCCGTTGTTATTGGACGTACCAATGTTATTGCTTTACGGCCATTCATTGGTTCGGCGTAATTCTACGTCATACATGGCGGTAATTTAAATATTAAAATTTCATTAATTTTTTTCTGGCCAATTATAAAAATTTTGCCAAAAGAAAAAATATGGGTAGCAAGTTTTTATCGTCTCTTCAAAAATATTAAACAAAAAAATGGCACGCAAGTAGCCCATTAGTAATCTTTATTGAAAAAGCTTTGCTGAGGTTAAACTTTGTATTATTATAAATATAAAAAATCTGACGTGGACACCACACGACTTCCTTGTACTCAAGACTAACATGAAGTATAGACCCAATTACAAAATTGCACGTGTTTGACGTAATTTGACATTAACCCTTTGTTATTTTTTGTCCTAATCCATAGCAAGCTTTATTACAAAAACCAAACAGTATATAATTTTTAAATTTACATACCTCGTTTATACAAAGGACTAATTTAATAATATTGGATGTGTTAAACGCAGAAATTAATTCTCCAAAACTATTATTTGAAGCATTTATTTGTGAAATCAAAATAAAACCATTTTATTCAAGAAAAACTGTTAACAACTTCAGGTTATATATAACTTCCGGTTAGCCTATTTTAACCAAAATCTACTATGTTATTCCCATTGATATAGAAGTCTTTTATACCAAATTTGAAAAGTTTTGGATTATATTTTAAAATAGTTTTGCATTAAAATCTATTATAGGCTTCAAGTAAAGTACCACTTCTGGAAATTATGTAACAACCAAAAAGGGAGATACACAACTAGATGTTATAGCAGTCCTAAATACAAAATTTCAACTTTCTATGGCTTACCGTTTTTGAGTTATGCGAGTTATGTACGTACGTATGTACAGACGTCACAACGAAATTAGTCAAAATGGATTCAGGGATGGTCAAAATGGATATTTGCGTTGAAATCTGAAAACCCAAATTTTTAGCGATTACAATACTGCCTTTACTATGTACAAGGAAGTAAACAGGTCAAAAATCAAATATTCTTAAAAAAATAAATTTACGTTTTATGAAACTGTGGGAGATATAATAAGGCCACTAATAATTAAACATATTGGGAAAACTCAACAGGTATTAATACTGTTTTACATAGGACCTACATTTAGATAAACTTTTGGCATAATTCTAGCCTAAAATGAGCCACCTGGGTATAAAAATTTTTCTAGTAAGTACAACACAGAAAATTTAAAAAATCTAATATAAATGGGCACATGGGTTTTAATAGGCTGGGCCGTATTTATCTCAGATACGTTGAAACCAGAAATTAATATGTGTTAATAATAGACTTTTTCAACGATATTCTTTGTTTTAACAGTGAACATATCGTAATAAACGAAGAATGAATATGTAGGAAAGTTTAGATCTGTTATTTTTCTATCTGACATCTGTTTAATTTTAAAGCTATCATACAAAAAATAACAAAAAAAAATACAAATATACAAAGACTAATTATTATTCTTTTACTCTCCATTAAGTATCTTCGTCATATCCCAAGCAATTTCAAGTACCTCACTTAACATTAACACTTCCTCATTCTATTCCAGACGAGGTCGACATCCTGCAGCTACTAAACCTCTCCTCCAAGGCTGCTGGAGTGTCACTCACCGAAGGCCCTATCAAGGGCTACCCAGCCTACAAACTACGACTCCCCTACGGAGATGCTCTCGTATCAAACTCTACGCCTATCGTGAAAGCGATGTCCGCACCAGAAGGTTTCACGGCAGTTTTTGTCTTCAGGCAACAGAGGCACACTTTGGGGACGTTACTGAGTATCAATTCTCCAGGAAGGTTGACTCCGTGGTTCCAGGTGAGTGAAATTAAAAATTTAAAGTTTGGAATTTGGTGCATGACGTAGTATGTCTTCACCAGTGGTCGACAAACTGTTAGTTTTAGAAAGTACAAATTTGTTATGTTCGCAAATCTGAATTTTTTTATACAGACATATATTATATGAATAAATTATTATTAAGCATAAATAAGATAAATAAAATTATAATTCTTTCGTATTGTTCTTCGTTACATCCATATGAAGAGTTGATTAGATTTTGGTTACAAATGGTCAACCGGAAGTACCCTCATTTGAAGATTTTAACAGTTTTTCTTGAAAAAACTATGTTAAATATCATGTTTTCACATTTAATGTTATTAAAAATATTAAAGAATACTTTATTCTCTATACGATTTGACTGCATTTGATACTTCATATTAATTTGATATATACCTTGTTCCATTTAAGCCATTCTGTATTGCGGAGCATAGGGAATACTTTTGACCTCTCTGATTGGCTGAAATTAAAGACAAGAGACAAGTTTACCCAATGTAATTTCGGCTACTTCAGATTTGCGCTGTTGCCAGTGCCATCTACTGAATGGCTTAAATGGAACAAAGCATAGAGTTAAAAATCTGATGTGGCCAGCACATTACCTTCCGTCAGTTCAAGGCAGTTCAAGGATCATCTCAACTAGATAGGACACTCAATGTACTTTTCTAAATACGAAATAGTGACATCTACAGATTGCTCACATAATCTAACGCACACTGTGATGGCTTGGTCGGCAAGGTAGTCTGTGACATAGGTGACATATCATTGTATATACAAATTGAAATTTTGAATTTTCAAAGGTGACTTAATTCATTTTCTTAAAATTTAAGCACTGTCGCGCCTCAACAGTTTGCTTCCTGGAACTATGATAGTGTTTTGGCACATTCATTTAGCTGTCCGGTGCCTGCGTCAGTTCTATGCATTTTATACAAATTCCATCCAGACAGTTTCTTGCGAAAAATTCTATATTTCCAGTACATTACCTTCCCTCAGTTCTCTGTATTTTGTACAAATTCCATAAAGAAAGTTTCTTAGAATTGATTCTATATTTGCAGCAAAATTATAACACAAATACTATGTCAATCGCACTTGACATTGACATCTATCTATGAGAATTTTTTTAAATTATATTAGTTGTTTCCACTGTTATTGCATAGTTGTTTACTTTATGAAATTTAATTTCTTTATAAATTTTTAACTCAATATCCATTGAATATGAAGTATAAAATGTAATCAAATTCTTTAATATTTATAATAACATTAAATGTGAAAAAAATGATATTTAACAGTGTTTTTTCAAGAAAAACTGTTAAAATCTTCAAATGAGGGTACTTTCAGTCGACCAATTATAACCAAAATCTAATTAGCTCTTCATATGGATGTAACGAAGAGGAATACAAAAGAATTATAATTTTTAGAATTGTAATGTTGGAGTTATCGACGGAGAAAAAATCGTCACACACACACACACACACACACACACACACACACACACACACACACACACACACACACACACACACATACACACATACACACATACACACATACACACATACACACAGACATACAGACATCATCGCAAAAATAGTAAAATCGTGTTTTAGGGACTTTAAAACGTGCTTATTCATTAAAAACTCACCATAAAATTTTTTGACCAAGACCAATACCTTCCTTACCTAAAGGTATGACGGAAGTTAAAAAAATTATAAAGAAATTAAATTTCATAAATTAGCAGCTATGCTATATCTTTGGAAACAGATGATATATTAAGAAAATTATGTTTGAAAACTGTAAGTGTCAAGTGCAATTGACAAAGTATGTTATAATTTTACTGGAAATATAGGATCTTTTGCTAGACATTTTCTGCATGGAATTTGTATAAAATACATACAACTGCCAGAAGGTAATGTACGAAATGTAAGACATTGAATCTTTTGCAAGGAACTTTCTGTATAATATTTGTACATACAAAATACATAGAACTGACGGAAGATAATGTGCTAGCCACATCAGATTTTTTGTCAATCCAAAGGAGAGTATATTACATACTATAAATTGTAAACGATAGTTTTTAGGTCGAGAATGTATAATTAATAGCATATTAAGTATTAAGAACGGTAAGGACAGTTTACCGATTGAAGACAAATTTTGTCTGAGATCAGTAATTCCTTAACGTTCGTGATGCTTATAAAATTTTTTGCACGATCAACGCACAAAATTTAAAAGAAAAATAAGATTTGAAAATTATTTTGACATATTAAAAAATTTATTTGTCATTTTTTAAGTAAGCTTTGATTTTTATTTTTATTTATTTACCGTCTCGCCTCCTGAACGGTAAGTGAAGCACATCACTTACCGACGTGAATCACATCACTTACGGTTCAGTAATTTGCAAATAAGACCTACTGTCTTGGAAACACTATCGGTAAATATAAAAAATAACCCGATCGTGCAAAAAATACAATTTTTTCACTATCGGAAGTAGGAATTGATGTTACAAATAATGGCAGAAGTAAAACATTTTTCAAAATGATTAGTTCAAATGTTTCAATGCTCAATAAAACAAATAAAATTTGAGTTCCCTTCAGCATTTCAATGTTTCTATAGTATTATTTCCAAATTGCGTGTACACATTTTCAAATTCCTATGGTATTGTGTGTATTAAAATTGTTTATAACATTGTTGCATTATTCAGACTTGAGGCTTGGGGATAATTCGGAAACCTTGTTCGCTGAAATTCATTCGTTACAGTACATAAACCTTCATAATGGTTGAGAGCAAGCCTTCGGATCAATAATCAATACACTAATAACCCCCTTTCAGGAAACAAAGCTAGGCCTCTGGTTTCTGATACACTGATCAAATTCTCTTTTATCGGAGCGTAATACACTCAACGAACATTTAACCTATTCACCCTTAGTCATTTGCTACGCATGTTCAATCTCATGATCATTCTCCATTGGTGTCGAGTGATCGGGTGAAGTAACTTTTATAAATTTGTCTTCAGGTCATATCAAATATGCGAACCGGTAATTTGATTCTCCGGTATCGGCTCAGTTCGAGGGGAAAGCTACACCAGACTTCATGGCCGTTGACGAGTCACCATAGGAAGTCGTGGCCTCTAGCAGGTATGATAATAATTTTAATCATGCTTTATTATTTTTATTTCTACAGACTCGAAAATATTATTAGGAATTCTGAAAGAAAAGATGAATCTGCAGTATTTCAATTTTGTTGACAGTTTATAATGTTTTTTGATACGCAATTATATAATATTTACAAGAATTAAAACAGACTTTATTATTATTATTATTATTATTATTAATATTATTAATATTATTATTATTATTATTATTATTATTATTATTGTTATTATTATTATTATTATTATTATTATTATTATTATTATTATTATTATTATTATTATTATTATTATTATTATTATTATTGAGTATGTTTATATCGACGTCCTTAATCGGATTTAAGTGGATTTAGGATTAGAAATCGTATTTAAGAAAACGATGTAAACGATCTGGATTGGATTAAGAATCGGATTCTAAATCGACTTTACCAACGAGATTTGTATATAAATCCGATTTACTTTCACGATATAAACAGCGATTTAACAAAAAATTCAATAGTAGGTACTGAAACAATGAGAAAAAAACGCAGAGTAATTTATTCATCTTTCATAGTTTGACAGTTAATGTGTCAACGTGATGTCAACGATAAATTAGCATAATTATTTGAAGAGCAATGATAAATCCGTGGCTGCAACAAGAAACATATTTTTTTTAATTAATCCTGAAAAGAAAAATATTTGATTTGTTAGATGAAAAAACTAAGTAAATTGTCAAGAGTCAATAATGATCTACGCATTCTATGCTGCTATGGCTGCTAAGCCAACAGTGTCAGTAGTAAATCCAATTAAATCTACGGTAAATTCGAATGTATATGATCGCTTTCAATTTTTCTGATATAAACAGTCAAGATTTAGGATTTATTTAAATCCGATTGGATTAGAAATCCGATTAAGGAAGTCGATATAAACATACTCATTATTATTATTATTATTATTATTATTATTATTATTATGCGTAATAGGGATTTGCGCATAGTAAGAACAATTGGCGGGAATCATGGTTACTTGATTTCTTCCAGTTTTTACCTCTTTTATTTCCAAGTTCTATAGATGTTTCTTTTGAAGCCCTAGAGAAGAATAGAATTGTACGAAATATTCAGGTATGAAATTTTTGCATGAACTCATTTAAATACTGGGCTAGGAAAGCACAGAAATACATTACTATGTCTGGCTGAAAATAGATGGCCGACTAGGGTAACTGAATATCAAAACGGGCGCGTTTAAAATATTTTTTGTGCAACCGGACGCGAAGTAAGCATTTCGCAGCCGCAATACAGGCCGCAAAATTAGATTTCGCGACCGTTGTTATGGTACCAGCCGCAAAATTAGGTAAACAATTACTTTGACACTTGAGAATTGCATGGTTTTGTTTATCAAATGTTAATCCCAAAGCCACCTTAAAAGCTAACTTTCTATTTGCAATGAAACTGTTTAAAATTAATAAAATTTGTAATTACATATTTTGTACGGTTGCACAAAAAATATTGTGTACACCTTGTCCGCGAAATCCTTTAGCGCCCTCGAGATTGTCAATTTTTCTCTCGGTACGCTAAAGAGTGATTTCGCGGCCTTGATATACAAATAACTATTAAACATTTTTCTTTCGATTAGTCCTTATATTGGTGTAAAAAACATCTTTACAGTTACCATTTTAAAAAAATTGTTATATTCAGCAAAGTTTATTGTAGTCATCCAGGACAAGTTTTATTAATTGACGATTTTCACTCTGTGATCTGTGATTTTTAACTATTTATTTATTTATATTTTTTAAATGTCCGTCTTGTATGTATCTGCGCTTATCCTCACGTGTACTTTTTCCTTCAACTGGACCATTCTAGCCCTGAAGAAGACTATTGTATAGTCGAAACGTCGGCGTGAATAAATTTGTAATATTGACTGCTAGTCTAAAACTTTATTAATTCCATTTTTAATTTCGTCTAACAGTAATTCCGACTCGAGGGTTGCTTACACCTGAGACGAACGAACTAGAATTTGCGGTATTAAATTTTTTAAATACATCCCTGAATCCTGTTGCTAAGGTCATTTTAAATGCCTTCTGATATTGAGTACAATTCTAATCTTCTGTAACGGAATACATAAGGGTTAGTTTCCTTTCTAATAAAATATAGAGAAATGTTTTCAAAAGAAACCACATCTATTAAATAATCTAAACGTCAACTTTCATTCACTAGTCATACTATTCTATACACATTTGCGTAGCCAGTCACATAAACCTGTCAACTCTTTATCTGCGTGACTGGACTACATAAAAGCATATCAAATATCACCCCTCAAGGTGTACCTACCATATCTTAAAATTCCAATTTGTTAAATTATTGGCGCGATTATTGTATTGTATATCTTTATTTTTGTTTTCTTATCTATTTCTTTTTTTACTAAGTATCGTATAGTAAATGTTATGTGCCTTCTTTAGTCTGTTAATTTCGTCGTTTTGGTCATTTTATATTTATAGGTTGTTGTCGTGAAAATTTATCATAAATTCCGCATAAATCTCCTATACCGTAAATGGTAAAATATGGATGGCGTTGAGTTTCTTTATGAGTCTATTAGGAGAATTAATTTGGATAATCGCCAGAGACTAGAGACTCATGTACGCGAATATTTATGTTTGTAAGGATTTTATTATTAATCTCGTATTACCTTCTATAATCATATTATGTTTGTGTAAATATTGTGCTCCCCAGAACACAAAGAGATTGAAATGTTTATAAATTTACTGGATTATTAAATTAGACGGTGGAAGCTGAAAATTATGTACGTTAATTATTTATGCGTCATGAACAGCTAATATAATTCAATATCATTTAGATCGTTTCTCACGAAACTAATATTTATTAAATAAATAAGAAGAAATTCAAATATCATAAATCATGTGTTGCGTTTTTAGGTGTACGTATTGTACATATATGTCGAGAGATAGACAAACATTTCTGACCCCGATATGTGTGTACTTTATAAATATTTGCAGAAATAAATGAGAAAAAGTTAATCATGTGAAAATGAAAAACTTGATAATATTTTCTCCATCATATTTTCTGTTATTGTAGCTCGAAGGTCCAAAAATTAATTATACAAATACTATAAAAAGTTAGCACAAACATTCTTTTGTTTTAAATAAATACAGGGTGTTTCAGGACTAGTGTAACAAACTTTAACAGCTTATTCCTGAGGTCATTTTGAGCCAAAAATGTCATATGAACATAGGTCCTATTCCTTCTAGTTACCAAAATACAAGAGGTTGAAGTTCTATAAATAACACGAATTTTTTTAATTTTTGTAATCAAGGTACTTTCGGAAAACAAGAGTTATATTGAAAAGTCATACCTTATTTGTATTAATTAATTTTATTTATTAATATTAACGAATACGATTTGGACAACAAAACATACGATGACACAATTATTAAATAGATAAATAAATAAATTCTAAACACAAAAATGTCATATGAACATAGGTCCTATTCCTTCTAGTTACCAAAATACAAGAAGTTGAAGTTCTATAAATAACACGATTTATTTAAAAATATATAGATATTGAAACTGGATCAACAACTGTACGGGGAGGTGTACAAAATGATGGCATTGGTGTTAATAATAACGTTGAAGATGAAGAGAATGTAATTGATGCTGTTCTCGATAATCCTGAATCGGCACAAGACGCATCGCTGCTCAATTACACATGTCTCACAGCACTGTTTGGCGGATATTAAACCGTGAGGAATTACATCCCTATCACTTTCAGCGAGTTCAAGCACTGCAACCCGGAGACTATGGTCCTCGTTTAGAATTTTGTCGCTGGTTTCTCCGTCAAAATTTAAATGATCCTGACTTTATTTCATATTGTGTTAACCTATTCCATGTTTGGTTATGTTGTTCTGTGTTTAGAATTTATTTGTCTATTTAATAATTGTGTCATCGTATGTTTTGTTGTCCAAATCGTATTCGTTAATATTAATAAATAAAATTAATTAATACAAATAAGGTATGACTTTTCAACATAACTCTTGTTTTCCGAAAGTACCTTGATTACAAAAATTAAAAAAATTCGTGTTATTTATAGAACTTCAACCTCTTGTATTTTGGTAACTAGAAGGAATAGGACCTATGTTCATATGACATTTTTGGCTCAAAATGACCTCAGGAATAAGCTGTTAAAGTTTGTTACACTAGACCTGAAACACCCTGTATACTAACAAAAAAAAAAATTTTTATTTTCAATTACACAATGTGCAAACTGTGTAACTGTATCAACGATGCCAACATTATTTTCAATACCATTTCGCGAGTAAATTTTTTAATTGAATTTATTCCAATTGCAAAGTTGCAAATTTCAATGCATTTGTAAAAGTTCTAGTGATATGCGTATTATACAAACTCGTACTATTTCCGGTAATGTGAATATAAACATAGTTGAAAAAATCAGCATTTTTGTAAAATATAGTGGCGTATAAAATTCTAAACATAAAATTGCTCTCTCCATGACAGCTAGTACAAAGTCTTAGTTGTAATATATATTTTTTTAAATATTGTGTAACATAGATATTATAGTCATTTTGTTTTCAACAATGGAGTTTGCTAATAATGGACCTTTTCAATTTAACGGCTATCTCTTTCTATCGCTGCAAATAGTAAGATAATGGCGCGAACAACTGCCAGTTGGGCTGTCAAACGAAACGTTAAAAATATTGAAGTCATTAAAATACCTGTATTCTTAGTAAAAATTTGGATCGTTAGACATTTTAACTTCAATAAAAGCTTTTGAAAATTATTTCGATAAGATTTTTTAAAGTTATCTGAGATATTCTCACATTTTACGTCTAAAATTTTTAAAATCAAACGTAATAGATCTCAGTTGTTCTTACTATGCGCAGATCCCCATTGCGCATATCTTCTATCTCTGATGTCTGTGTGTATGTATGTATGTGTGTGTATGGATCCTTCACTCTAACTCAAATACTATTATTCAGAAAATTTTAAAACCTTGTATTTCTACCTTATTCTAATATGGGAAGAAGCCATTAGATTTTAGTGTAAATCAGATAACTGGAAATGGTACTTTACTTGTAGTACAAAATACCTTCAAATGTTATTTTTTCGAGATTTGTGTCAATTCTCTTTGTTTTGTTACAAGTGTTATGATAAATATATTGTTATAGTTGTCAAACAAGTGTCAAATTTCGTGTTAGATAATAAAAAATCTGATATGGCCAGCGCATTACCTTCCGTCAGTTCTATGTATTTTGTACAAATTTCATACAGAAAGTTCCTTATTGCTAAAGATTATATTTCTTGTACTTTACCTTCCGGCAGTTGCATATATTTTATGCAAATTCCATACAATTTATAGCAAAAGTTCCTATATATCCAGTAAAATTAAGACAAACACACTATGTCAATTTCACTTGACACTGACATCTTTCAATCAAAATTTTCTTAATATAGTAGCTGTTTCCATAGCTATGGCTACTTTATGAAATTTAATTTCTTTATAATTTATTAACTCTATATCCATTTAATATTAAGTATAAAATTCAGTCAAATCGTATAGAAAATAAAATATTCTTTAATATTTATAATAACATTCAATCTGAAAAAATGATATTTAACATAGTTTTTCAAGAAAAACTGTTAAAATCTTCAAATGAGGGTACTTCCGGTTGTCCAATTCTAACCAAAATCTAATCAGCTCTTCACATGGATGTAACGAAGAGAAATACGAAAGAATTATAATTTTTAGAATTGTAGTATTAGAGTTATCGCAGACGAAAATTTTGTTACACACACACACACACACACACACACACACACACACACACACACACACACACACACACACACACACACACACACACACACACACACACACACACACACACACACACACACACACACACACACACACACACACACACACACACACACACACACACACACACACACACACACACACACACACACACACACACAGAGACACACATACATACACACACACACACACATACAGACATCATCGTAAAAATAGTAAAATCGTATTCTAGGGATCCTAAAACGTGCTTATTCATCAAAAACTCACCACCGAATTTTTTGACCAAAGACAATACCTTCCTTACCTAAAGGTGACGGAAGGTAAAAATCAATATAAAATGAGTAATTTACAGTATCGTATTGCGCCTTCTTGCAAAAATGAGTTAGGCGCAAACCTACTTGAATTGTAATTGAATTTATAAATATGCCAAAAGTTGCGAAGAAAAGAAAATTGTGGCTGGAATAAACAATCGTTTTCTGATATAAATTTAGCCACCATCCAGTTATCGACTTTCGGTAAACTGTCCGACTTATCTTGAGTGTAGTCTATTAGCCATTATTACTTTATTACTCATTTATAATGGAAAATGTCAGCGTCAAATGTCAAATTAGAAATTTGTTATTAACATGTGACAAACTATCGCCTACGTTTATTTATCTAAATAACAAAAATAAACGTAGGTGATGGAAAAACAGTTTTTCTATTGGCTGTGAATGACGTAATGTATGTGCTTCTACGTCACAGAAGTGGGGGGTTGTTTTTCATGACTATTTTTGGCGCCAATCTTTTTATTTAATTATTTATGAAAATAATAACAAATTATTAAAATAGTATATTGTGTTATTAGGAGTAAAAGTGATACTTTGTGTGGCGAGCATGGAAGTTTGCACGACGAGCGAAGCGAGTCGGACAAGTGCATGCGAGGCACACAAAGACACTTTTATTCCGAATGACACATTAATTTTTTTTCAAACGCACCTCTTTTCTTCTTATTCACTAATTCTATGTGGTTACTATGGATACTTATTTATTGTTTTTCTACGCCGCCGGCGTAGAAATTTCCAGCCGCGTAGAAATTAAATTTCTACCTTGTGAATCAAGTCACAAAAAATGCCATTTCTAAGACGTTTGAAAAAAAATATTAATAAGAAAAATATATATTGCATAAACTTTCTTTTAAAATACTTTTTGAGAACTGTGAAACAGGCCCATTCTAGTTTTAAAATAAATGACCCATTGTTAACAATATTATATTTAAACCTTATCTGGTACGTTGTTTGTCTTATTCAGTAAAACACGAATACAGGTAAAAACGTTTTTTATTCTTCAGAGTAAATGCCTTTGTTCTAATTTAATTAAATTACATTTTGTGAAAATGTAACTTGAAAACTTTTGTTTTACTTGTAATTATTTTTCCTTCTGTTGTTTTGTTTTTGACTGATAATTTAAAACAAATAAGATTCCTTTGGGTACATTTCAAAAATATTTTGGTTCACTTCGTTTGAAATTCAGATTAAACTTGACCCGCGTTTATTTACCAACAAATTAGAAACTTAATTGCTTTATATAATCTCATGTGCCTATTATAATTTAACAAATGTTTTTTGATAAGGTTATCATCATAATTTGAATTCACACTTCTACAGGATGAAGATAGTGTAATGTTGTTGTAAGATAATATGTAAATGTAATAGGATTCCTAATTATTCATCCTTGTCTTTGGGTTGAACTCTGATAACGAATAACATTTGAATTATCTTCATTGAGTTATAAATATCATATTTCTCGCATGTTATCTCTTTCCGTTCGTTATTATTTCTTCATTAATTTTTATGTGGTAACTTTAGACTCTATTTGAAATAATGTACAACGCTTCTTTCATGAAGTTTATATATTAAAATGGTATTAGTTCGTTTTCCGGGAATGGACTGTGTCATATTTTGAGTCAGAGCTCAACGTTTCGCCCGCAGTCGTATGGGGCATCTTCAGGAGCAAGGGGGATAGTACTGTCTTAAACAAGGATATCCGACGTGTCAACCACGCTAGAGGCCTAGTTTAAGCATTGGTATGGTATTAACATCTGCGGTCGCAGAACACCAACACAACACAGGACATAACATCTTATTTGAAAATTCCCGCATTTTAGCTCCTGTCCCTGAGTTTTACAGACGTAAATACAGGGAAACTTTAGAAATATGGAAACATCCTAATAACATCAATCGGGATGATGGCTATTTCTTGAGCCACATGTGGAAACCGGTGATTCTCGGAACACGACACGCCCAATCTACCATTACGAACTCGATTCCCATTGGTCCTCATTAGCTTTGCTCATCTACCGTATCTTTAGATTAGTATATAACTGTCTTCTCGGCCTTCCTTCGTCACTTGGTTTATTTGGCCTCTAGCGTGGTTTACACGTCGGGTAACCTTGTAAACTGAGTCTCCCCCCCTTGTTGCTTAAACTCGGCCTCTAGCGTAGTTGACACGTCGGGTAACCTTGTTTAAGACAGTACTATCCCCCTTGCTCCTGAAGATGCCCCGTATGACTTCGGGCGATATGTTGAGCTCTGACTCAAAATATGACACAGTCCATTCCCGGAAAACGAATATTTCTCATGACTCAGACTGTGGAAGCCTATTAATTCTTTAGGAGATCAAATTTAAAATATTACTTTCCGTTCTTGATCAGACAACTTTAAAAATGAAACTGTACATATATTACTGGTAAATAAGCTGTATTTACGAATATGAAATATATACATATGAATATTATAAATATCGTATTCTGTACAAGCGACATTTCTATATTCAGTAACTTGAGCAATTTTTTGCCGTTCAGCGTCGTTCGCAACAAAAGTTGAATAGTGTGACACACGCATAATAAACCGGTACAAAAAATTTCCGATGGCTTTCAAGATATGGCAAGGATTTTGTAAAATATGAGTTCAGGGCAAATCCGGCAAAAGCACATTAAATCTAGAGCAAACATTAAAAGATGGTAATGTAAATTTCATTTGGAATCAGACTTTTTACAATCATTGATGTATTATCATATTTAGGGCCGGTATTTTCACTTGCGAATAAAGGTTTAGATAAATTTATCATTCGGATAAATATTTTTGTTGTCTTTTCACTTGCAAATACTTTTATTTGAAAGAATAACATCTGTTATTTGCGGAATAATTTATTCGGTACTTGGGTAGCGAATAACTGTTTATTCGTAAGTTCATTACATTTCCACATAGTGAAGATTTATTAACAAAATAGATATATTAAATATTTTTGATGATTATGATATTTTGAACTATGAATTAATAAATAACGTGAGAAATCGATCATACACCATCAGACAGCGACATAACCACATATATGAAGGAATTTTTTGACAGATTCCGATTATGAAAACAATTTATTATTACATATTGGGGATCATATTTGATCTCAAACAGTGAATAGATAAATCATTATAAAGATACTGTCATTTGACTTTTGTAAAATATTTTCAAATTTTGGATACTTTTGTTGAACACTATGACAAACATATACTTCAAACTGAAAGAAATTTACAAAATGTACAATTTTTACAATATACATATCTCGTTTACAATATATGATTGTTTCATTAGATAGTATACACATTTTATAAGCTGCGGAAGGGCGCCAAATACCATAGCGCCGGCCCTGTATCCAGGCCATCTTGGCACTTTTTTTACCAAATGTCATTTCGAAATGTCAAATTAGAAAATCTTTTACATATATTTTTTCTATTTTGGTTCTTTAATATGTACTTTATGAAACCCAAATGAGTTTCATAAAGTATTCATATTAAACAACCGAAATTGAAATTCCCAGACATGAAATTACGTACATTTTTTAAAAAATTACCAAAATAGAAAAAATAGTATAAAATACACGTTTCATAAGACATTTCAGCGCACTAGTCCCCTTAGAAAACTCGCGGCAAGCCGCTCGTTTCTAAGAATGACGCGTGCGCTAAAATCACGTTGTATGAAACTTGTATCTTAATGTACTATTATCCAACACTGACTGATAATATACTTGTTACTATGGTTATTTGAAATAACTAATGTACAACGTTAGTCACTCCGTAAAATAATTTTAGAAGTCACGGATGAATTATTACTCATTTTTGTGATTTTTTTTAATATAAATAAAAAGTAATTTTACAAAATGATTTTATTATTGAAATAATTTAACGTTATGATACTTATTTATTTAAATTAATATTAACGCTAAAATAGGTTACTTATCTTTACACAATGTCAGCTGACATGTACGGCTGATTAATTAATTTCAAAGATGCTGCTTGTGCTTCTAAATGAATACGTTTTAAAGGAAGGTCCTCATTTTAACCCAATTTAATGTAGTTTTCTTTCAAATAATTCCCAATGACAGATAATAATTATCACAGAAAATTTCTTTCAATAACAATATAATAAAACCATAATAACCATTCAATGGCTACTTTGTAATTTAAAATACTACATTGACTTGTCAATGTCAAACGATGAATGAAACATAAAAATGATTTAAGAAGTTTTTAAAACAGTTCTGGATAAAACGTTGTATTACAATCGTGTGGAATGTATATTAGTCACTAAAGAAAATTAGCCACTCGCCCTGCGGGCTATGTGGCTAAACTTTTTCTTTTGTGACTAATATGATACATTCCACACTCATATAATAAATAACTATTACCTATACCCTTTGAAAAGGTGTTGGATAAAATTTTGTACGGCACATATGTGTTAATTACATTTTAGGAATTTCACATTCATCTCTGAAATATTTCTGTTGGAGCTTAGAGAAAGTTTTCCAACTGTGAAGAAGAGCAATAAATTATCTATAAATGCCTTTTATTTTTTATGTAGTGCAGAATAAAGACAAACAAGCCCTTAAGCCTAGATATTTACTTTTTATGACATGATTTATATTCTGAACATTTTATAGCTGTAGCCAAAATTTCTAACTTTTAAAATAAAGTTTCCAAAATTAAAATTGAACATGGGTTTTTCAGAAGGTTTACGAGTATGTGTTATTTAATAAAATTGGACACTAACACAAAGTTTATTACTACAAATTATGCTAGTATAAATAAGGATCCTTAATCAGTTGTTTATATAGTACCAGTCCATGAATTTAATGAACGTTTATTACTTAAAATCGTGAAATCAATTTAGGAGAACTTTTCCGAGACAATCCAATAAAACTCAAAATTTAACATCCGCTATAAATTACTCAAAGCTTCGTGTTTTCATCCTCCAGTTATTTATTTTAAATGTAAATTTTTGCTTGTCATGAAGTAAGACAGTTACGATATTTATTTCTTCGTTCGATGAAATCCATAAATATGTATAAATTTCATTGTTAAACAACGAGTATTTCCCTTAGTATCGACAACTAGAAAATATTGACGAATCACGTACACAATTTCCGTCGTGTAGAGAAAACGAATCGCACACTGTTCCAATCGTCGTTCGTCGGTGATTTATTAGCTGGCGATTCTGACTGAATTTACAATGTGCTTTGCTCTAAAATAAATAAATATGTCGTCAACGTCGATCGACACCCACCCCAAAGCTCGAGGGATAGAATTTATTCCCTGAAGCATTGTAGCTCATCCAGAAAAGCGGTTGTCGTTTTGTCTTTCAATTGGGATTAAAAATAGTTTATTTAAAATTCAAATTGCAATATGGTTTACAAATTTGCATTTTAATTTTGGCTGGTGATCAATTAAAGAAGGAAATAGGAAATAGTTAATAAATAGTCAAATAATTGCGTAGGCTTCCACAGTCTGACTCATGAGAAATATTCGTTTTCCGGGAATGGACTGTGTCATATTTTGAGTCAGAGCTCAACGTTTCGCCCGCAGTCGTATGGGGCATCTTCAGGAGCAAGGGGGATAGTACTGTCTTAAACAAGATTACCCGACGTGTCAACCACGCTAGAGGCCGTGTTTAAGCAACAAGAGGGGGAGACTCAGTTTACAAGGTTACCCGACGTGGCCATTGGACCATTACGAACTCGATTCCCATTGGTCCTCATTAGCTTTGCTCATCTACCGTATCTTTAGATCAGTATATAACTGTCTTCTCGGCCTTCCTTCGTCACTTGGTTTATTTGGTCTCTAGCGTGGTTTACAGGTCGGGTAACCTTGTAAACTGAGTCTCCCCCTCTTGTTGCTTAAACTCGGCCTCTAGCGTGGTTCACACGTCGGGTAACCTTGTTTAAGACAGTACTATCCCCCTTGCTCCTGAAGATGCCCCATACGACTGCGGGCGAAACGTTGAGCTCTGGCTCAAAATATGACACAGTCCATTCCCGGAAAACGAATATTTCTCAATAAATAGTCACTTTAACTAAAATTGGTAGGATCGGGCTTGTTTCTGTCTTCCATTTGACTATCGCCCAGTTGTCGCATACCATTAACGCTTCTTCTGCTAAAAGCAGAATATATACGAAACCAAAAAGTCAATGATAAATAAAAGTATATTACGGCTTGAATTGGTTTTAAGGACTAATCGTTTTTAATCGCTTATAATATATGATTTATTTTTTCATAATAAACGTTCATCCAAAAGGAACTTTAAATTTAAGACTACGAAGAACGAGTATGAAATTATTTTACAGCTGCTTTCTTTTTATCAAGAAGATCAACTCCGAGTAGCACACATCTACCGTAAATCGTTCTTTTTAAAAGGGGATAAATAATCTTGTACTACCCAGTTTCTTCGTCCTCGCCCCCGCACTACTGAGAAGTTATTATTTTTAATTTCATGTGTTTTATTGCCTGAAAATTTTACAATAATAACATTTTAGCAGTTCAAAATCAAAATAAGTCAAAACATTCGTCTTGTTAAAGTGACATTGTTCTTGTCAAAATGACATGCGCACACAAATCAGCTGACTCCAAGCACGTCAAGGACGCCTGAGTCACGTGTCTGCTCGCGGCCTATAGATCCTGAACTGATCCCGAATGTCAATGTCACGTCAATATGACTGACTGCTATGTATTTTGTCTTTTTTGTAAGTATTTGATATTAAAATGACATGAATAGATGAAATTAATTAGTTTGAAACGTTATATCATGTTTCATTACCATAAGAAATGCATCCATATTTAAATACACTAAGGTAAAAGAATTTAATATGTCAAAATCAAATCAACAGACTATAACTTCCTATTTTAAAAAATATATTCTTTTTAGGAGTAGTTCAGTTCAGTTAAGTACGAGGTAAGATCAGTTCATTTTCCCCCTAAAAAGAAAGCGCCTTACATATACAACTAATAGTTGAACCCAGTACCAGCTTAACGGGGGAGCTTTTGGGGTCTATAGCTCCCGGCGGTAAAAACGTAAAGAGCGGTACACCGAGCAGAGTACGTTCTTAAATTATTTTAAATAAAAAAATTAATTAAAGCAAATTTAAGAGCCAGGGGAAAAAGGATGAATGTCCATTTTCTAGAAAAATGAGATGATTGGTACTTATAGATTGAAGGTGGGCGCTTTTAAATGGTATGTGTAAAGGAGGCAAAACGGTAACAATCCTAAGATATAGGCCTCAGAAATTGTAAAAAGGATGACGGTCCAAGCGTCACGGTATAAAAAGATGAATGTTTGACAGCGATATGCGCAAATTATAACTTGGTCAGCCGATTTCTGTTCAGTACTCTTACTGAACAGAAATGTGTTAAGCTAAGAGCGGTGTCAGTGGCTATCTAATGAAATTCCGTAACTATTTAATTTTTAGCAAATGGTTAAAAATTTAACCAATTAAGTATCTATAATGACAATATAACAAACAATTGGATACAATTTTTAACCAGTTGCTAAAAATTAACCACTGAATTACACAATTAATAAAACGACCAAACGACGCAAAATTTATGGACGAGTGATGTAGCGAAAAAGCACCGACTGCAAAGTCGTGAAACTGGTGAAGATTTTTCCTGCGAACATTTGAAATGTTCTATTAACCAACGTTTCAGAACCAATTCGAAAATAACTTATCATTGAATTTCAAAAATATGGGAGTTCATGGACTTTCATAATTTCTACCTAAGTATAGTCTATTCCACAAGACCTTTCATTAAACTAGGACTTCGAACCGAATCGAAAACCGTAAACCACATAAGTTGAAACTTGACGCATCTGTGGGTATAATAATTTTCAGAAATGACCTATCTGAGTTTCGAAATAAGATTAATACACTTTGTCATTTCAAAAGCATTAGATAGGGTTTCAAACTTTAAAATTCGCGTAATGAAAAAACAAAATTTGTAACATTTATCTTTTTCCCCCTGGCTCTTGGCAGTTTGATGTTGGAAAAACGATTTTTTCTTTGTTGAGAATGGCGGTTCATAAAAACTAAGTAAACGACATTACTGAATTTGACAGAACAAAATCTTAATTCATAGAAGTCGTAGATGATCTAGATCGGACATCTTTCAAAAATTTTACCGTACCTACGTTTTTCTCTTGGAGGATGAAATGTGTCAACTAATACAATTTTGAAATTACATTTGTGTTATAAACAATATTATTTATCTACATATTTTGTCATTATAATAATAAAATCAATACTATTGATTTTTATGATTCAGTATGTTTGTTAAACTTGCTTACCAATGTTTTGTCGCCTCTCATCGAAATGGCATGGAAAAGTCCAATGTAGACACTACAAATAACAAAAACACTTATTTTACTTGCAAATATATACAACACAACACATTAGGCACTCTAAACAATAATACAAACTGTTTAAACAAATAAAACTTTCAAATAAACAATGAGAAACACAACGATGACGCATCTCGTTACCACCAAAGGTCAAACATTTGTTTTGTTTAATAATTGTTTGTAAGTTGTCATTCCTGGCACCATCAGTCGTTAAAAACAATAACTAAAATTTGAATTTTGGACAAATTTTAATATATTTTTTTAGAAAAACCTTAAAACTGATTTACAATATGAATAATTATTTTTTATTTGTCCTTAATTGTAATATTTGATTTATTACAAGAAATGTAGTTGGATAATGGTAATAAATCATAACTGTAGCATAATGTACAATAATTAGCATTTGTCAGTTACACTACTTGATGCTTGCAAATTGAATAACTAGTTCAATTTCATATGATTAATATGATTAGATTAAATGACATAACATCTTCATACACTAGAATAGCTAGGTGTTGTGTATATGCGAATACAATGCTCAAATCATTACTGAACAGCAATGGATTGAATTTATAAGAGATTGTTTGTTATTACGAAATCTTGTGGGTGGTATTAATAAAGTTTTTTATTAGGCAATGATCTTCGAAGAAATTGTTTATGTAAAAGAGGAATATTTAGATTGAATGGTTAAATAAAATAGTGTATCCTTTTGATGGTAAAAAAGAGTCTTGAAACAATAAAATGAGGATCGAAATTTTGACAGCAATGCAAAATAAATCATTTGACAATTCATTTCTTGACTTGACACTCTGGCCGAGTCGACTACCCCATGGTACTGAATCCTGAATATTATAGATTGAAATCAATCAGATTTCGATTAATAAACAAACAAGAAAACACAGTGAACTTTGCGAGTGACATTCGAAATCTCTGTATATTGTTTTCGGCTGGTCTCGAGCAGTCGATTTTAAATCTGCACCTAATGGTAGCTATAGAGTGGAGAGATAATATAAAATCTGATAGATATCAATGTAAAAACTATTTTGAGCTTCAAGTAAAGTGCCATTTCCGGTTATCCGATTTTCACCATAATCTAATGAGTTCTTTCCATTACAGAAAAAGTTCGAAATACAGGGTTTCAAAATTTTTTGAATTATAGTATTTGAGTTAGAGTAGAGGATCCACACATACATTCACACACCACAGACATCATCGTGAAAATGTTAAAATTGGATTCTAGGTACCATAAAACGTGTTCATTTACCAAAATCTCGATATGCGATTTTTAGCACGATCCCTATACCTCCCTTACCAAGGGTAGCGGGAGGTAAAAATGGAAATCTACATATGTTGGGTGACTTTTTATCTCCCGCTACTCTTAGTAAGGGAGGTATAGGGATCGTGCTAAAAATCAAATAACGAGATTTTGGTAAATGACCACGTGTATGTTGTGTATGTGTGTGGATTTTCCGCTCTAACTCAAATACTATTATTCGGAAAATTTTGAAACCTTGTATTTCGACCTTGTTCTAATATGGAAAGAACTCATTAGATTTTGGTGTAAATCGGATAACCGAAAATGGCACTTTCTTAAAGCTGAAAATAGTTCAAAAGTTATTTTTTTCGAGATTTGTGTTATTATAAAAATTAAAGATTATTAAATTTTCTATATATTTGTATAAACACTTTTTCTATAATATTGTATGGATAAATTTATAAAATTATCTATAATTTAAATCCCGGAGGCTACGCTTTAAACAAGCACAAATCCTTGACTACACAGTTCATAACTCAATTCTCAAATGTATGTATGTAACTGACAGATAAATGTCACTGTCAAAGAACTAACCATTTCAAATTCATAATAGTAACGTTTTAAAAAGAAAATTTTAAATCAAACCATAGTTATATGGAATGGATCGTAATACAGTTCAAGCATAACTAAATAACTATGTAAGTATGTATATTTAAATTGATAAAAATTAAATAGCGGGAGGTATTGTGTTGGCCGCATCAGATTTTTTAATGTGGGATTCTTCTACATGGTTTGACAATTTATTTTGTTGCAATATTGTCAATTTAAGAAACACTTCAAATTTAAGTTACGGTGGTGCAATCGCCCAATAGTGTCTTTTCGCACACAACTAACCCCCTTTTAGACAGAAATTGACATTAGTTGTTCTTGCATTAATCCACAGAACAGTGTCCTATTTTTGGCACATTTTAAATCCAATGAGTGCCCGTGAGGTGACGCCTGATTAACGCCCACATGGTACGAATATATTCATCATTACCGAAATCTGTGTACAAAGCAGATTGGTACATTCAGCAATCCAAAACAGTTTATTTTCGGATGTGGGTAAATTAGTATTGATATATTCCCTATTGCCCTTTATTTTTCGAACACTCTGTTTTGTGTAGAACACACTTTAGGTTTGTTGGTGTGAAAAGATTTTAAGCGAGTGAATTCTTTATTCGATGTTGTTATAGATGCGTTGTCACGGACCATCTGACGGCTTTACTATTTACATCACAAAATGAAGCATCTGGTGATTTATTAGTCCACCGATTCCAGCTTCGATTTATAATGCACCGATGCTGGTGGTATTTTATTTAATCGGATAAAATAAATTCCGAATTTCCCGTCGGAGCACCGAATTTGCTGGGTCATTAATATTGCGCGGTTGACATTGGAATAATAGAAATATCATATTACCAATTTGATCACGTCGACAAGCCTATGCCTCTCTGCCTACACTGACATCAGGGTAAAACAAAGACCCGGGTGGCACGTGGGAGTGTGTTCCACTGCTCCGATCTCACCCCATATCTCTGATCTCGTATCTCGCTCACATCTCGGCTACCATGGTTACGAGTCGTTAGCAGGACCGGCAGACTGAATTTTTACAGACGTGTGCTCTTCCATGATTAAATTAGGCGATGTTTTTGCTCCAAAGAACTGGTTGGAAAGAGGAAAGCCAATATGGATCATGGCTCCCAGGCTAATCTTCAATAAATATTAATATTAAAACGAAAAGTGCCGTGAAAACGAAACGATTCTTTCGCAGCAATACATCAAACCACTCAAAAACAAAGTTTAATACAAGAAAATATACAGGGTGTTACGTAAGTAATGTGCCATACGTAATGTGATGAGGCGAGTAAAAACAGATAAATAACTTTTTATAAACTTAGGTTTATAGTTTTTGTTTAGGTTTAAGTAAGTCATTCATAAATGTAAGTTTAAATTACCTGAAAATTAGTTTTAATATGTACAGACATCTGTGTAAATGGTTCAATAACAAGATGTCGGTAGAGCAGTACTCAACAAGACACCTATGCGCCGTGAAACTCTCATTAGCTTGGCATTATTGGTTATATATCAGCAATTAAGTTATGACAGTCTTTATGTTCTTTTCGCATTTGTTTAAAAAGCCGAATCCACCAAGTGGATACTAAATAAAGATGGGTGTCTATATATATATATATATATATATATATATATATATATATATATATATATATATATATATATATATATATATATACATATAATATCATTTCAGACTCGTTATCATTGGTGAAGTTTGTGACGCCAAACTAAATCATAAAACTAAAGTTTAGACCTTGCAATGTTTAGCTTTATGATTTGGATTTAGAGACCCTAAACACTGAAGTGCAAATGGAGTCATTACATAATATGCGGCCAAAGTCTTTAAATCTAAAGCATAAACCATAAATCTAAACCTAATTTTCATTTGTGAATGCACCTTAAATCCAAATCATAAAGCTAAACATTGCAAGGTCCAAACTTTAGGTTTATGATTTAGTTTAACGTCACAAACTTCACTAATGAGAACGAGTCTGAATTGATACACCCATCTTAATTTAGTATCCACTTGGTGGATTCGGCTTTTTAAACAAATGCAAGAAGAACGGAAACTGTCATATTTGCTGAAATATAACCAATAATGCCAAGCGAATGACAGTTTCACGGCGCATAGGTGTCTTGTTGAGTACTGCTCTATCGATATTTTAATCTTGTTTTTGAAGCATTTACACAAACGTCTGTACGTATCAAAACTAATTTGACTTCAACCTAAACAAAAGCCATATACCTAATCTATATTTGTGATTGCACCTTAAGTTTGACGTGCTATCTAATCTCACTTATTTTGTTTTTGTTATTAATGAAATTAGCAATGGAAGAAGATTTTCCCGAATTGTCAGAATTTTTTTGCGAAAGTGATGGAGAAATCTTGGACGATGTTATGAAAATGGATGACAGCGTCTCAAGTTTTTTTGGAACATTTTCGAATTATATACGTCTATTATATTTTAACTTAACCACGACCGTGGTTATGGTTTTCTTGTGGTTCACGTGGTCAGGTTATGGTTATTGAAAAGTGGTTGTGATTCGAAACATCTTAGTTAATTTGTGACGGTAAAACAGGGAACCACCGAATCATTAGAAATAAGTGACAACGTAATTCTATTTGTCTATTTTATACTACCGTAAATATTATACATATCAGTTTTTATTAATAATAATTATAAGTTTATACAATTTTATTTATTATATTATAAGAAATAAGAAAATGACCACAACAACCACAAAAAATTGTGGTCGTTGTGGTCACGAAAAAGTAACCAAAACTTCCAGGAACCACATTCCGAAACCGAACCTCGATCCTGAAATTATGTTTTGGTTACATTCTGGAACGCTTAACCAGAACCTTGGTCACCGCGGTTAAGTTACGGAATATATTATTTATAGATTGTGCAGAACATTTATCAGATTATAACTTCTTTCAGTTCTCTTTACCATACCATGAATTGTCATATTACTTACACAACACCCTGTATAATATGTTCAGTTTAATTTTTTAAATATGTCCTATAAAGGTCTCCAATAAATAAATATCACGACTTATTACCCATTGTTGGGTGTGCCAATCTGCTTTGTATACAGATATAGGCAATGATGCAATATTTGCTTACCAGGCGTCATCTCACGGGCATTCATTGCTGGCGTGGAGAATGCACAGCGTAAATAATTGGCGTCGGTTGGAATCGAATGCGGTTCCTGAGATTCGCGACCTGACACTCAGGCACGCGGTCACGAGACCTATATTTACATTAACAAGAAGAGCGAAAACTGAACTCTACTCTTGTGAATTGTGTAAATTTTTAAAAGCCGAAAGCCGAACAATTTGTAAACAGCAATTATTAAAAAATTAATACAGAACATCCCGACGTCCTTGTTCAGCTGTTACATTATTTATTAGGAGAAATATCAATGGTTCGTTGCTTTGCTGGTCTTTATAATCTTATTATAGCTTTAGCTTTAGCCTAGTTTTGTACAAGAGCGATACGAAACTAATAACGGACCAAGCATTCACCAATAGCTAATTCAAGTTTAATTAAAGGAGAAACAATTGTGCTTTGAATTTCATTTCTCTGGAGATTATAATATTGGTGAAATTATTGAAAATATGTGACTGTCCACATCCCGAGGCAGCATAATATAGACCAGTAATCAGAAAAAAATACTCTGAAAAAAAATCTGATGTGACCAGCACATTACCTTTCGTCCGTTCTATGTAGCTTGTACAGAGTGATCAAAAATGGCTGAAGGTCACGTGACAATTTTTGTTCCACAATAATGTTAAAATTATAATTCAATTTTTCATAATTCGTCAAAACTATATTCCACATATGACAGATGATGATAGCTACATGACATCTGATTAATATCATTGCCGTACGTTGATACATTTGATATTTGTTTTCATTATGGATTTTAACGACATGTGTGGCAAATTTCTTCTTGTCGCATATTTTCGTTCAGCTGAACGAAACAAGACGGTTCTTGGCAGTATTGGTATGACAGCTAGCAAAATTCGAAACTAAAGCCTGATTTCCACCGAATATTTTAATGCTTAATGCATATTAAGTTGTACATAAGGCTTAATCCATTATAACAATTTACGATAATACCATTTCCAGCTACTTTGTTTAGTGACTAATTCGACAGATATGTCACATTTTTTTTTCCTTTTTATTCTTAACTATTAGCAGACTGCCATTGCATCAGTAATTCTTCTTTGTTATAATATGTCATACTCATAATTTTCAACATCGAAATTTATGAAACTTAATAATTATAAAATAAATTGACAGTTGACAATTCAAATTAGAAAATTAATAAAGACAGATGGCAGCTTAGTCATTACGCCTTAAACCTTGGCGTTTGCAAACTTTTGTTTTTACGCATTGCTCGTAGTTCTTAAGCGTTAAGCCTTATCCATAGCTGGAAATGATACTAAACTTTGTCATATATAATAAACATTTTTACACATTGCGCTTAGTTATTAATTATAGCCCTTACGCATTAGGACAATCGGTGGAAATGAGGCTTTACGCTCATGGAAATAGTAATGTCGTCATATCAAGTAAGCGGCAAATGTCTTGATCACTCTGTACAAATTTCATACAGAAAGTTCCTTGCAAAAGATTCTATTTCTTGTACATTATCTTCTGGCAGTTGGATGTATTCTGTACAAATTCCAAACAGAAAGTTTCTAGCAAAAGATCCTATATTTCCAGTAAAATTATTACACAAACATACTATGTCAATTGCACTTGACACTGACATCTTTCATTCAGAATTTTCTTAATATGGTAGCTGTTTCCATAGATGGCTACTTTATGAAATTTAATTTTTTTTAATAAGTTTTAACTATATATCCATTTAATATGAAGTATAAAATGCGGTTGAATCGTATAGAGAATAAAATATTCTTTAATATTTATAAAAACATTAAATGTGAAAAAATGATATTTAACATAGTTTTTTCAAGAAAAACTGTCAAAATCTTCAAATTAGGGTACTTCCGGTAATGATAGAAACCCTCAACTGTTTTTATAGAAGCTTGCCTCCATATTTTGGAAGTAGCATTATGTAATGGTGAAATTTCTGACTCCTTTTTCCTGCAGGACGTTTCGGTTGCAGCAATTTTTTATCGTTTTATTGACCGATTTATTAAACTTCTCCCACTCTTGTATTAATTTGAATTTTTATTGTCGTTTTAATGAAATCATAAACTTGTGGTTTTCATCAAGACCTTTGTAAGTTCAGTTATTGCTGTTGCAATTTATTATTAAAGACTATCGACAAAACTTCTGGGAACTAATAGGTTTTACTGCTGGCGTACCTATTTTAAAATGTAAACAGTCGATAAAATAATTATAAATTTAAACTGCGTTTCTTGGAAATACGTTTTTATTTATTATTTGTGAAAGTTATAGGTAGTTTTTAATCTCTCTATGGTTTGAAACTATGATTTATTTTTGAAGTCGAATAGTTTAAAAGTAAAATTAATTTTTCTGTATTCTTCTCTCTGTAATTTATTTGGCAAAGTTTTGTGTCATTGTAAATGAGAAACTATATAATGTTGGTTTGAAATTAATCTTTACTTTGGAGGATAGTGGAAATCTTATTTTGTACAACATTTATAAATACATGTTAAATTACCTCAATCGAATATGTAAACATGCTAATGTGAAAAAATTTTAAAATATACATTTATAAAATATCGAATTTCGTAGTGAAAATAACTTCTGTTTTTATAGTGTCGCGATTATTGAGTTTTTAAGTTATTATCTGACCTTCAATCTCCGATAAATGTTGGATTTCTGAAGAAATCCTGGATTTCCGACGGAATCTTACATCTCTAGTTAAACAGTTTTTCGCAAAAAGTATATTAGTTACAAGATATGTCATTTTGAAATTTACAAAAATGTCCTATAAAAATGTCTAATTATTGGGGATGCGCTTAAAATATTTTTCGCACTCCCGAGACTAAAGAGCGATTCTAATCACTCATTTCAGGGACTAACCATCAAATTCAGTCCCAGAGGGATTAAATATGAAATAAATTCTAGCAAACGATCCTATTTTTCCAGTAAACAAACATACTGACAACTGCACTTGACACTGACACCTTTCAATCAGAATTTTCTTAATATAGCAGCTGTTTCCAGAGTTATAGCATAGCAGGCTAATATATGATATTTAATTTCTTTATAATTTTTTAACTCTATATCCATATAATATAAAGTATAAAATGCATTCAAATCGTATAGAGATTTAAATATTCTTTAATATTTATAATAACATTAAATGTGAAAAAATGATATGTAACATCGTTTTTTCAAGAAAAACTGTTAAAATCTTCAAATGAGGGTACTTCCGGTTGACCAATGATAACCAAAATCTAATCAGCTCTTCATATGGATTCAACGGAGAGGAATACGGAAGAATTATTATTTTTGGAATTGTAGTATTAGAGTTATCGTAGACGAAAATTTTGTTACACACACACACACACACACACACACACACACACACACACACACACGCACGTCATCGTAAAAATAGTAAAATCGTATTCTAGGGACCTTAAAACGTGCTTATTCATTAAAAAGACAATACCTTCCTTACCTAGGTGTCTTGTCTTGTCTAATAAAATAAAACAAATTTTTATTCAAATAATTATTTTAATGAATTATTTAATTATTAAAAACGCAATTATTTTCATTAGCTGATATTTTAATTTATTTAAAAGTTTATTGGCTTGTAAAAATAGTTGAACAATCATCCATTTTCCTGATTATCAATGAAATCTGCTAATTTATTTCAAACCCCAATAGGTGTTTATTTCACAGATAATTTATAATATTCGTATACCAGTCATAAATTAATGTAATGATATTTATATGAACTGAAATTGAACGTCCTATCCCTAAATCTCTTCTCAAAATATGACAACCCCATTTAATATAGCAGTGAAAATTAGAGCCTAATTTATTACATAAACTCCCTTTACATGAATCAAACCTTTTACTGGCGAAACTCCGTCAATACCCAAAAAGACGTATATGAAAACTTCGCTAAGATCAAAATCAACTCAGGCAATTAAAAGTTCAAAGCAGTGTAACCAACCCCAATAAAAAATATAGAACCACGTCAATATCCGTACTCCGCACATAACTTCCTGAAATCTCCTGAAACTTTCACATCATTTTTCATCGATAATCATCATCTTTGCCGACATATCCTGCCGTCCATTATCTCGCTCGGATGCCTTCGACGTCGGGTATGACGTGACAAGGCAGGTGACGTCATGTGACGGCCAGATAGCCAAATCCATCAAAAGATACAAAATCGGGAATGATTTAATAGTTTTTTATGCTACAAGAGAGATAAATAATATTTACTAGTCGCGGACGTCTTTGCAAATTGGCAAATTATATTCGAGACTGGTCAAAGATTTACCTCACGCTCGAGTTGGATTTATTTTCCACTCTCTATGATTTATTGTTTAACTATTCATTTTTACTTCCAGAAAGTCAAGGCATACCGCTCAAAATTGTCGTAGGGCACTAGATAATGACGAAAAACTTAATTTGGTCAATTTTTACCTTCCGTCACCTTTAGGTAAGGAAGGTATTGTCCTTGGTCAAAAAATTCGGTGGTGAGTTTTTGATGAAGAAGATCTAATCATTTCAAATTAATAACAGTAACGTTTTAAAAAGAAAATAGTAAATAGAACCCTAGTTATATAGAATGGATCTTAATACAGTTTCCGCAATAACTAAATAAGTAAGTATGTATATTTAAATTAATAAAAATTAAATAGCGGGAGGTTTGGTGTTGGTCACATCAGATTTTTGGGTATGAGGATGGTGCGGATTAAAATAGGGTGAAAATTTATAAAAAATTAAAAATTCAGAAAATTTGTGTTTAAGTAGTTTGAAGGGTGTAGATTTAAAATTTTAAAACCACAGGTCGATATCTCTTTTCGTGTCCGAGATATTCGTCCTCAAAACTTTGCTCAAAACTGCCCATTTTTGGGTCATATCCCAAAAATGGTCAATTATATACCGCTGGCGATATCACCATTAGATTCTACGAGCAAAATTACATAAGCATACCAATTTTCATAATTTTTGAACAACTATTACAATCTCCAGAAGGAAAAGTCTGAAAATGGCTAAAAATCGCAAAAAATCTAAGGTGTACCCCTAGCAATTTTTTCAGTTTTTGACGATTTTAAAGAATGTTTAATAATAAATGTATCCGTTTGAATATTTTGATAAAAATTGGTATACTTATGTTTTTTGGTACGAGGAATTTACTGGTGAGGTCGTTGAACGTGTACCGTACACCCATTTTTGGGTATGAGAGTGGTGCGATTTAAAAAAGGGTCGAAATATTTAAAAAATTAAAAATTCTGAAAATTTGTATTTAAGTAGTTTGAAGGGTGTAGATTTAAGATTTTAAAACCACAGGTCGATATCTCTTTTCGTGTCCGAGATATTCATCATCAAAACTTTGCTCAAAACTGCCCATTTTTGGGCCATATCCCAAAAATGGTCAATTATATACCGCTGGCGATATCACCATTAGATTCTACGAGCAAAATTACATAAGCATACCAATTTTCATAATTTTTGAACAACTAGTACAATCTCCAGAAGGAAAAGTCTGAAAATGGCCAAAAATCGCAAAAAATCTAAGGTGTACCCCTTGCCTTTTTTTCATTTTTTGACAATTTTAATGAATGTTTAATAATTAATGTATCCGATGGAATATTTTGATGAAAATTGGTATACTTATGTTTTTTGGTACGAGGAATTTACTGGTGAGGTCGTTGAAGGTGTATCGCACACCCATTTTTGGGTAGGAGGGCGGTGTGTTTTAAAAAAGGGTGGAAATTGTTAAAAAATTAAAAATTCTGAAAATTTGTATTTAAGTAGTTTGAAGGGTGTAGATTTAAGGTTTTAAAACCACAGGTCGATATCACTTTTCGTGTCCGAGATATTCGTCCTCAAAACTTTGCTCAAAAATGCCCATTTTTGGGTCATATCCCAAAAATGGTCACTTATACACCGCTGGCAATATCACCATTAGATTCTACGAGCAAAACTACATAAGCATAGCAATTTTCATAATTTTTTAACAACTATTACAATCTCCAGAAGGAAAAGTCTAAAAATGGCCAAAAATCGCAAAAAATCTAAGGTGTACCCCTTGCGATTTTTTCAGTTTTTGACGATTTTAAAGAATGTTTAATAATAAATGTATCCGTTTGAATATTTTGATAAAAATTGGTATACTTATGTTTTTTGGTACGAGGAATTTACTGGTGAGGTCGTTGAAGGTGTACCGCACACCCATTTTTGGGTATGAGGGTGGTGTGGTTTAAAAAAGGGTGGAAATTTTTAAAAAATAAAATATTCTGAAAATTTGTATATAAGTAGTTTGAAGGGTGTAGATTTAAGATTTTAAAACCACAGGTCGGTATCTCCTTTCGTGTCCGAGATATTTATTTCTTAAATAAAGATAATGGAAGTCCAAAAATCAGTTTTATTTAATAACGAAAATTAAATCTTACATATGTTTAGTTTTTTGGACGTAAAGGAAAATTGTGCTATTCTCTGAGTGCGTTATCAAATGTAGCGAATAAAATTACACTAACATCTTGTTGTTATGTAGCTCTTTAAACTCAAGCAAGATTTCTCCTTTTATGCTTGTTCTACGTAGAAGTCATACTAGTTTCCAACTATATGCATGCCAAGAGCTCATATTTCATACGAGATAATGCATATTGGCTTCCCAAGACAACTGTGTGTTTCATTTCTAATTGATTTGCATGTGCAATGCACATCTTTTACCGGCTTTATTCATGAACTTCTGGTTTACTGATTAACAAATGTACTCTGTAAGTTTTACGGTAATGCCACGAACTTTGCAGGTAGCAAAAAAACTAAATGTATTCAAGTTATTTTTAATGTAATCCCTGGAGTTTCACGTTGGGAATTAACATTTTCCAGTATTAAAATGAAAACAAACAAAATTCCAGTTGTACCATATGTTCTAAATCTGTTGTTTAAAGCAAAAAATCTAAAGGTACATTCACAAATGAAAATTAGGTTTATGGTTTTTGTTTAGATTTAAGTATGTTATTCATAAATGTAAGCTTAACTTACCTGAAAATTAGTTTCGATATGTACAGACATCTATGTAAATGCTTCAACAAGATTAAAATATCGGTAGAGCAGTACTCAACAAGACACCTGTGCATCGTGAAACTGTCATTCGCTTGGCATTATTGGTTATATTAAGTCTCATTTCCACCGATTGTCTTAATGATTAAGAGCTATAATTAATATCTAAGCGCAATGCGCAAAAATGTTTATTATATGGCAACGTTTATTACCATTTCCAGCTATGCATAAGGCTTAATGCTTAAGAACTAAGAGCAATGCTTAAGAACAAAAGCTTGCAAACTCCAAGGTTTAAGGCGTAATGCCTAAGCGTAATTGTGAGATGGAAATACATATCTGTCATCTGTCTTTCTTTATTTTCTAATCTGAATTGTCAGCTGTCAGTCTATTTTATAATTATTAAGTTTTTTTAATTTTTAGATATTGATATAGATGCCAAAAATTATTTATATGACATGTTAAGAAAAGAAGAATTACTGCTGCAATGACAGTCTGCTAGAGTTAAAAATAAAAAGGATAAAAAATGTGACATTTCTGTCGAATTAGTCACTAAACAAAGTAGCTGGAAATGGTATCCTAGTATATTGTTATAATGCATTAAGCATTACGCACAAATCATTATGCTGTAAGCATTAAAACATTCGGTGGAAATGAGGCTTTACAGAAATTAAGTTATGACAGTCTCCATGTTTTCTCGCATTTGTTTAAAAAGCCGAATTCACCAAGTGGATACTAAATAAAGATGGGTGTATATATCTATATCATTTCAGACTCGTTCTCACTGGTGAATTTTGTGACGTCAAACTAAATCATAAACCTAAAGTTTGGACCTTGCAATGTTTAGCTTTATGATTTGCATTTAAAGACCCTAAATTCTGAAGTGTGAATGGTGTCATTACATAATATGCGACCAAAGTCTTTAAATCTAAAGTATAAGGCTTCAATTACATTAGCGGTACAATAACGGTACGATGACAGTACGGATACTCCAATGTAATTTAATGGACCCATTTACATCTACGTTTACGGTACAATGACGGTACGATGACGACCCTTTGATATTACTGATTTACATACCGTCACTGTACCGTCTCGTACCGTCATTGTACCGCTGATGTAAATCTAGCCTAAACCATAAATCTAAACCTAATTTTCATTTGTGAATGCACCTTAAGAACAACCAATAATTGTAAATAAACTATAGGAATCCGCCTCTAATGAATCACTGTTTCAACTGTTACTTTGATTTATATCTAGTCATATACAGCCTTATTCATAGTAACTGAGATAGACCTGGTTTAAAGTAGATCTATGTAGACTAGGTTTAAACTAGGTCTAATTTAGACCACCCTGGACTTATTCATAGTACATTTTAGACCCAGTTTAAACCTAATCTACGTAGACCGACTTTAGCCCTTGTATCCATCTGGACATGGTCTGCGATGAATATGAAGTAAGCTTCAGACATAAATATTCGAATATTTTCTAATGTCATTTAGTTGTCAGTGTAAAAATTAATACTTAATATTATCTAAAATAAGAATAGTATGTGGCACAACAATAGGTTTATAGAAGCGTGTATTTATATGTACGAGTATGCAAGAGTAAAAATGGGAAGAAAAAAATTTATAAATTGAAATATGAATATCTAATAAATTAAATTGCTCGAAGCTAATGGCGGTGCTGGTTTTGACAATATATTAGAACTTTTATTTGGGTATGAAACTGGTTGCAATTTACAAGAAACATGTGAAATTAACTAAAAATCATTTATTTATACTCCAAATTTGTCCAAGGGCCGGTTTTACAATCACAGTTTAAACTCTGTTTATTGCAAAACCATGGTAACGCGCAAAAATCTTGTTGTACATCAACAGTTTACTGTTTATACTTAGTTTAAACCACTGCACATTTGTTAAACGCTCGTGATCGACAGTTTAAACTACAGGTAAACTAAGTTTAACTTTAAACTGCCGATATTTTAAGCTACAGTTTAAACTGTAATTGTACAACTGGCCCTAACACATTAATTTTTATATAATTTTTAACAGACAGTTAAACTAACAGGCAGTTTAACCTGAGATGAAAATACCGGGTCTCGTCGGTAGTGCTACCAGCTGATATGTTTGTGGAAATATATGTTACAGTATGACTTTTCCATGTGATTTGATTTGAAAGGAAACTAACCCATATGTATTCCGTTACAAAAGGTTAGATTTGTACTCAATACCACTGGAATACTATGAGGCTTTAAAATGATCTTAACAGCAAGATTCAGGGATGTATTCTCTTTTCCGCGCTTCTCTTCGGTCGCTTAAGTGCGCGTTGGCCTTAATGCTGCATATTATTTCATCCCATCAACATCAGTTGTTTATACCATTTTACATTATTCAGATTAAACAATTTTCAATTAAATGTCGGTTATTTTAGAGAATAAATACTGTTTGACTGAGATCTAGAATCTATACCACAATCAAGAAATTTTCCACAACGAATATTAAATCCTACTTCTTGCTTATTCATTTCCAGCATGGACTTGGCTGTCGGTGTCAGCCGACTACAACTCGAGCACATTACGGCTAGACGTGGATTGCCTTCCAAGTCGCTTCGAGCACCTATCCGCCTCTACTTCAGAGCCCGGGCGCATCAGCGTCCCGCAGGACTCGCTTGTTTACTTCAGGCAGGAGCCCGGCCGGAAGAAAAAGTTTCTGGTAATGCCCAACATTGATTCCTGCTTCCCTTATAGTAGTAGATGTTTGCTGTTCTTGTTCCGGGCGAGGGAGGGGGGAGTCAGGGAGTGAGGTTAAGAGAAGGAAAGTTGGTGGAAAGTTTGTTTCTAAGTTGTAAATTATATATTGCTGAGGTAAATTATAGTGCCTGCTGGGATTTTGTTTATGTTTATTGGGGTCTTTGTTCCGGTATTGCCAGTATTTGTAACGGTACGGTGTTTAACTGATCTCCTGCCCCTTAAATTTTTTCTTTGGGGTCATTTAAAATCAAAAATTTACAGCCATTATGAATTGACCACTTTAGAAGATCTTAAAGCGGCAATGAGAAATGATTGCAGCCTTATTTCAAATCGACAGCTGAGCAAAATGAGACAACATTGTTATGATCGTCTCGGATTTTGCTTAGTATAAAATGGCGGTCATTTCGAATATTTATTGTAATTTTTTAATTCTTGCTGTTGTATTTAGTGCGATTTATATTTTATAAAATAAATAAGTTGTGTTGCGTATAACGTATAACCATTTTATTAAATATTAATGAAAAATTAAAAACACATTATTATTAAAAATTATTTTGAAAAGTAAAAATCAGAACCGTTGCTAGGAAACTATTTTTTTCGGGATATGATGAAAAATCCTGGAAATTCTACAATTTTTCTTAATTTTTTCTACTATTAGACATGTAAATTGACTGATTTGAAATATAATCCATTGAAATAGTATCCCTGGATAAACATACAAAATTTCAGCTCAATATCTTGCACCGGGGAAATACCATTCACAATTAACTGATTTTCCTTATTATTCCCACATGTTTCGGTTGTCCTAAGTCACCCGGTACATATATATAATATATATATATATATATATATATATATATATATATATATATATATATATATACCGTGTGTCTGTCTTAAAGGTGTACATAGGAGATTAACATGGGATATCAGTTTTTTGCAATTTCCTGCTCGCCTGATTATTTTAAGCAAAAATGCGTCAAATAAAAGTTTTAGGGTATAAAATTCTACATCTAAAACAATAAACAGAATCCCCTTTACATGCTTCATAACGACAGAAATTAAATACGAAAATTATGTTAAAAATATCGACAGCCATGTAATTGAACAAAAAATAAATAAATGCTTGCCGTTTTATCTGTCACAACTTAAGTTAACTTTTTTGACGTTTCTGACAATTTGATTTTGTCTCTAGTTTTATTGTCTGAAATGATTAAAAAATGAACATTTATACGAATGAAGAGCTAAATTCGTGACAAAATTTGAAAAGACTGCTAATGTGTCTTCAAAAAATACGCGTGAGCCGGGTAATCAGAATATAGGACGAGCAGAACATGCGTTACTCTAAGAAAAAGTGTTAGGAATGATAAGTGTATATAGACCCCGTCTGTAATACTAAGGTAGATGTATTGGAAATGAGCTGAGCGTACATAACAGCATCATACATAATTTTGTTACGCAATGTTGAATATATATATATATATATATATATATATATATATATATATATATATATATATATATATATACGAATTTTCAAAAGAATGCATTGATCCTGAAAAATGTTTGTGCCGCTCTGTTGAAATGAAGACACAGATAAAATGGATTCCCTGCCTACTCTGTATAGTAAAATAATCTTACTGTTCCTTTAACATAAATGCTATTTTTGTAGAATTGCAATTAATTTAAAGGGGAAGAAAAACAGAGCAATCTAAAAAAGCTCAAACCCAAATACCGTAATGGTATGAGCTTTTTGTAACAAGAAGCTTTTTCTCCACCTTCTTTTAGTGGACCATTGATAACGTTGTTTCAATTCGTACAAAAGCCTAAATTATTTTCGGGGTCTCTTGATTGTAACAAAAATTCAACGCAGACATTTAAGCATTTGACATCACAAATTTCGTTGTCTAGAGATTTTCTGAAAGCTGAAAGAGTAATTTTAAGAACGGAGGGTGACAGTAATTATTGTGCGTAACTCAGGATTACTTTGGCACAATTTTACGAAGCTTTGAACATGGACGATTTATTGTAGCAGTAATTGTTCCTTGAAATACATAATAGCTAAATGTAGTAAATTATTAATCATTTTGAAGGGTTGAGCAATATATTTTGTTTCTGTATTATTGTGCAATAATACTGATCAAAATATTCTGCTACTCGCTTAAAAGGTAATCTGCGATTACGACTAAACTGTACTCCTTAAAAAGAAATTTACATCTAAATATAATTTCATTTGCATTTTTCTGCACGCAAAGTGTTAAGGTTTAAATCTGTAACTAGGAAATTTTTTATTTTTTAATTGTTTCATTATTTTGTTCCCCTTTAACACATGCTTTATTAAACTGAATTATGGTGCCCTAAATGCGTCATTAAAATTATATATCTAACCACGAAAATGATACACTGTTCCACATTCAACCATTTGTATTACATTTTTTACCTCCCGCTACCCTTGGTAAGGGAGGTATAGGGATCGTGCTAAAAGTCGCATATCGAGATTTTAGTAAATGAGCACTTTTTAGGGTTCCTAGAATCCAATTATAACATTTTCACGATGATGTCTGTGTGTGTATGTGTGGATCCTCCGCTCTAACTCAAATACTATCATTCAGAAAATTTTGAAACCTTGTATTTCGACCTTTTCCTAATATGCAAAAAGGCCATTATATTTTGGTGTAAATCGGATAACCGAAAATGGCACTTTACTTGAAACTCAAAATAGTTTTTCTTCGAAAAATACCTTTAAATGTTATTTTTTCGAGATTAATGTTATTCTAAAAATTAAAAACTATTAAATTTTCTACAGATTTGCAGTAATATTTTTTCTACATATTTTATGGATAAATAAAATTGTCTATAATTTAAATCCCGGAGCCTACGCTTTAAACGAACGAAACTCCTTGGTTACGCACTTATTCAAATGTATGTAACTGACAGATAAATGTCACTGTCAAATAGCTAATCATTTCAAATTAATAATACTAACGTTTTAAAAAGAAAAAAGTAAATAGATCAATAGGAAAGGAAAACAATATAGTTTCCAGCATAAGTAAATATGTAGGCATGTATTTAGATTAATAAAAATTAAAATTAACAATAAAAAATCTGATGTGGCCAGCACATTACCTTTCGTCAATTCTATGTATTTTGTACAAATTCCACACAGAGTTTTTTTTGAAAATGATTCCATATTTCCAGTACATTACCTTCAGACCGTTCTATGTATTTTGTACAAATTCCATACAGAAAGTTTCTTGTAAGATTCTATATGTTTCCAGGAAAATTATAACTCAAACATATTATGTAAATTGCACCTTGACACTGACATTTGTCAATCAGAATTTTCTTAATGTAGGAGATATTTGCATGTTTATAGCACAGCTGGCTGCTTTGTGAAATTTAATTTTTTTACAATTTTTTAACTCTATATCCATTGAATCTGAAGTATAAATTGTAATCAAATCGTATAGAGAATAAAATATTCTTAAATATTTATAATAACATTAAATGTGAAAAAGTGAGATTTAGCACCATTTTTTCAAGAAAAACTGTTAAATCTTCAAATTGGGGTACTTCCGGTCAACCAATTATAACCAAAATCTAAACAGCTCTTCACATGGATCTAAAGAAAAGGAATACTCAAAAATTATAATTTTTGGAAAGGTGGAGTTATGCGATCCGAAAAAATCGTCACACACACATACATACATACATACATCCATCCATCCATACATACATACAGACATCATCGTAAAAATAGTAAAATCGTATTCTAAGGACCATAAAACCTCCTTATTCATTAAAAACTCATCATCGAATTTTTTGACCAAAGACAATACATTCCTTACCTAAAGATGACAGAAGGTAAAAAGTTTAAGTTAGTCTTCATTTTTGGATTAGTGAATTCTATTCTATTCCGGTATTTAAAATTTAATCTTCATTTTATTATCAAAAAAGGTGGTTACTTGGATTAGATTAGACTATATTTTCAGAAATAAAATGCCAAAATTAAAGTAAAATTCGCTAATCCCAAAATAAGGATTAGCTTAATCTTTTTCGTGACTGCATAAAATAACGAAACAACTGAAGTAAACTATTATTCATGAAAGATGGCTATTCAAGGTCATTTGTGAGCCGTCTGATATAATATTACTTGCAGATAATTTCATTGCATTTCGTATGCATATGCGTGCAACATGAAATATTTATGGACACATTTTAATTGAAAAAATAAGAGTAATTCATTTGAAAATTATGTTTCTTTCTAAATAATGCCTTTCTGAAAGATTTATGTTTTCCACGTATGTTTTTTGCAAAATACAAAAACATAGACTTAACTTATAAACCAAGGAATAATAATTTGATTTAAACGTCAACGCCACTGGGTAAATATTAGCACAGAGGGCAGTGTAGTTGATAATTAGGTATCAGTAATTCTACGACATATGTCATTTTTATTTATAGTGTCTTAGAAAGTAATGCCACTATTTACATATATCTGTCACACTACATAAATTAAATAGACATAGGTCAAATAATATTTCTCTTTCTAATATAAAATGTTGCTAAGCTACTACTATAAAATGCTGTGTATTCTTTCTTCTAACGAATGACCTTGAATAGTCATCTTTCGTGAATAATAGTTTAATCCAAATAATAATTTATTGAATTTATAACGCCATGTCAGATAATTTTTTGTTGCGTTTGTATAAAAGTGAAAAATATGTTGAATGACATAGGCTACCAGTGGTAATAAAAACCTGGACTCTAATATAGGTAGTATATATCTACACGTCACAGAATATAACAAAAAAATCTATGCTAACATGAGAAATTGTCTTTTGATTCTGGACATTTTTATTACAATTTCCATCAGACTATTCAACTTGTAAATGAATTTGGCAATGTTTTATCCCCATTCATTAATAATTACACAAAATAAAGAGTAAACCAAAATATTTAAACTACAAAACATGAACAGAGTTTTGGCGAATTAAACAGAAAAATAAACGTTTTGCTATTTGAAGTAAATTCAATTATACATATTTTAATGAGGTCATCACAAAAATAATCAGTTTCCATTTGTGACATTGCCCCGAAATTTTTAATTAAATATCTTTTGTTTTCAACATTTTATCGATAAATTGATAACTGAAAAGATTTAATCTTATTGACAAAAAAATCTATCAGTAACAAATCGTATTTATAGAAATAATGGTTTAATAAACGCGAAAGCTAATTAGTATAACAAGTATACTAGATTTTTACAAAGGCTTTAATTAAAGGGTACAATTAAATTGAAATCCGAAACTGCAAATTATTTCTCTGACAAAAAAGAATATTTTTGCTAATCCAGTGAGTACCTATTTTCAGTTAATCTTATTTGAACATATCAGACTTTCATTTTAAGGTTTCAGTATAATTTTGCAAATCCTCTTAAAGCATTTTAAATTTCTTATACGCGGAAACTGAAAGAGAATACGGATTGCTGGGTTTCTTAAAGGGGAGAAGGACTAGACAGGTTCGGAAAGACAATCCAATATATTTTTTTATGGCCTACCGTCAGAGAGAAACCTTCGTTACTGAGAAACTAAATTATACAGATGTCTAAGATTTATTTCTTGAATTTTACTTTTCATTTTTAATTAAATATTGCAATTTCGCGTCATTTAAAATCGTATTTAATGCTGAAACGATGAAACGTGAGTATAATTAATGTAATTTTCGTTCTTTGAAATTATTGAATTACAATTTAATTTTTTAAAGATTTTCTAAATCACATGAATTAAAATTTTAGCTCTGCCTGTTCTATCAAATTCAGTAGTGTCGTTTTCATCAAATAGTATTGTTATATTGTTTTTATAAAAATATATGCTACAGTAAGTGCATTCAAAATTCAAAAATTCAACTGAGAAATTAGCAAATTGTAATAAGATATATTTTAAGCGCAATAACAGATAAATAACTTTTTATAAACTCTTCTAAATTATAGTTTCGATAATCATATTTTAACTCTGTTTATCTGTTTAAGTTATAAATGTCAAAATTCAGTTTAGAAATTCTTTTTATATTATGATAGTCACGACATTTATTTGTTGATAATTAAGTCTGGAAATTATTATGTATACGTGCGTGACTTTGGAATGCCCTAGCCTATGCACCCCGTACCCCTAAGATAATCCTGCCCTGAAGATAGCTTTTTTATGTGAGAGTTTAGATAGTCGTGGAGTTAACATGTAAGAGTTCGTCGCGTTGGAAGACGTTAGTTGATGGAATGTAGAGATTTAGTTAGAATGTAACTTATTAGTAATGGCTTAGTTATATTTGTATTAGTTTAATTAAATAAAGTTAAATAAATGCGTAGGCTTCCACAGTCCTTCATGTTTCACCTATGTATACTGTGCCGCAAGAACAAGGAATACTATAAACACCGGGTCACGACAAGGGTTCGTGTTTATCTTTAGTTTGGGGGAGTATTTCTGAGATCTCTTGTGGAGGTTTAAAAAAGACCTTAATATTGTTTTTATTGAGAATTCTACCTATTTTATCCGAGAAACCTTTAATGTAAGGGATAGATGCAAATGTTTCGAACGAGGTATCCACGGGTTTTTTCCCCACTAAGTATTTGTTCATGTCCGTAGTGTTAATCAGTGTAAAGTTTAAAAGTGTTAGTATATGTGTGTACTTCCTTCTCAAGTGAGTCCTTCTTACGAAATCCTCATCACCAGTCATTTAGAGTCAGTGTATCATCGTTGGAATGATCAGTTAGTAGCATCATCCTGTCAGAGACCCCCTCGTGTTACAAAATGTTAAAGCAAATATGTGAAAAATAAGATACTGACAGACAACGTTATGAATTTGTGAAGGACGTGGCTGGAGCCCCGAACGCGGAACCGTGTCAAAAAATTGAAAATCCCGAAGAGGCGTGACGGACCAATTAATCACGATAAGGCGTCTAGTAATGCGAGACCGTTGTTGAATATCTTACTTAGCTTAGTATATTTCTCTAAAAACACCAACAAAAACCTATACCTAACTCGACCTTAGTTTTCCAAACATGAATTTTGTGTGTTTATATATAGAACCTATAGAAGTATGGTATGACTAGCGAATGAAAGTTGACGTTTAAATTATTTTATAGATATGGTTTCTTTTGAAACCCTAGAGAAGAATAGAATTGTTCGAAATATTCAGGTATGAAATTTTTGCATGAACCCATTTAAATACTCGACTAGGAAAGCACAGATATACATAACAATGACTGGCTGAAAATAGATGGCCGATTAGGGTAAATGAATATCAAAACAGGGGTGCGTTTAACATATTTTAAATATTTTTCGTTTATGATGTTTGTAACAAAATATTTTGATCTTTAAACTACTTAGTTTGGCAATTCTATGAAATAGGATTATTTTTAATTTCCTCTAACAGTAATTTCGACTCGAGGGTTGCTTATACCTGACACGAACGAACTAGAATTTGTTTTATTAATTTTTTTTAAATACATCCCTGAATCCTGTTGCTAAAGTCATTTTAAATGCCTCCTGGTATTGAGTACAATTCTAGTCCTCTGTAACGGAATACATAAGGGTCAGTTTCCTTTCAAATCAAATATAGGGAAATGTTTTCAAAAGAAACCACATCTATTAAATAATCTAAACGTCAACTTTCATTCAGTAGTCACACTATATCTATTACCTACTGTAACAATGAAAAAAGTCGACTACGTACTTCACCAACGCATATAACCTTATAAGCCATTGGATGCATTCAGAATAAGCAATAAGTCTGCAGAATTTACCACATGCCATAACTTTACCAAGTAATGCTACTGCCTATATTTATATTAAAAAATATATTTACGGTTAATTTGTTAAAAAAATTTATATCAAGTCACCTTTTGATGTGTTGTTTTCTATAAATTTTTCGTATCACAAAACACATTCACTAATAATTGTCTAACATAATAACACCTTACACTACATCGGTCTGTACACAACTGATGTTTAATTGCAGATAATTTTGGATTGGACTTGTCTGTTCAATGATTGCTTCGATCAAATTCACACATGAAAATATTATTTTATTCAAATCGGTGTTTAAATATATATGTATATTAATTCTTCTGACCGAAATTCAAATTATGATATACAATTCTCTAAAGACATTTTGAATATTGACTGTTATATAAAAATAAAAGGTTTTTATTTTGTATAGGTGCATAATTTATCAAAATTAAGTTCTTTTTCTGATTATAGATGGTTTTGCATGTACATATTTTGTTGTTATTGTTAAACAAGGTTAATACATCACTGCATATAATTAAATACATCAACTTAGCTAGACACATAAATCTGTCAATACAAATCTGCTTGACTAGGCTACGCAAATTTCACCCCTAAATATAGTGATGCACGACGAGGCGAGAGTACTCTCGCATCTCGTCTCGTCTCGTTGTATTATGCGAGACGAGAACGAGAGCGAGATTGCAGTTTAAAATTCGAGGCGAGATCGATATAACAACGCATCTACACATTCGCATGAATGGCGAGTCGAATCGCAAGACGAGTGGCGTGGCAAATGTGTAGTCTGTCACCTCGTCATTCGCCTCGGTCTTCGCCTCGCAGCTCGTAGCGCTCGCTCCAGGAGCGGTTTTTGGGGACGAGCCAAAGGTTTGTAGCGATGCGGCGAACTCAGTCTTTACACTCGGCAAGTGTGAAGACGGTCATTCGCGTAGTGGGGACGAACGTGCGAATGCCACTCGCGAATTTCGGCGAATGACGAGGCAAAACACGGGTGCAAATGTGTAGATCCGCCTTAACAATTGCGAGAAGCGAGAAATTCTCGCGAGAATCTCGCAATAAAAAGTATTTGTAACTTTATAGTTTTGATTCTAAATTCAATGAAAAATGCACCGTGCAAGGAGTAGAGTCAACGCTAATTCATGCATAAAACACGTAAATGTGAAAATTGTATGAATTCACAATATTTTTTGAGTCTATTTAGTGTAGGTTAGTATCGGTCTCTGAGCGAGAAAATGCAAAATTAAAGACAAAATCAATATTGCATCCAATAGAACTAGTTTTCGCTAATATTTCAGCCTCTAATTCAGCCCAGTTAAAACCACGGTTAATAAAACTTGTCGCTCCTGAAAAATAAAGGATGTTATATTAAGCGTCGATGGGAGCCAACAGGGAGAGAAGCAGAGTGATTGGTTGCTAGCTGGTTACCATTGTAGCGGTTTTTATTACTTAATCTTACTTAAATAGTGGCACATATTTAATACAGTGTAAGTACTTTTAGTTACAAAAAATATTTTTTAAATGTTTAATTCGTTTTACTGATGACAGAATGTGTTCGTGTTGAAATAGTTTAGAGATCACATTTTGATGATAAACTGGATATTTTAGAGGTAAATTAAATTATTTACTCACATTTTTTGGTGACCACAAATGAATAAACATTATGTTAGTAATGAAATAAGTTGGTGACTAGAATTTAGTGTTTCGTTTCTTTATTATAGTTCTACAACTGCAAATACATGGAAGACGGTGCTATTGGTGCGAACTTGTCTCTTGTAGTTAAATAGTTACGTAAATACGTAGTGCGCAAGCGCTTATTTTTATTGCGAGACTCTCGTGCGAGAACGAGATGACACCCAAAAAAATATGCGAGAACGAGAGCGAGATCGAGATTACAGATCCGAAAACGAGACGAGATCGATATTTTATATTTCTCGTCTCGTCTCGCCTCGCGTGCATCACTACCTAAATAAAACATATCTTAAAATTTTGTTACACTACTGTTTTCCTTAATGTCGTACTATATAATAACTTAATTATTGTGATCCTAGGGTTCAATCCAGGTCGCGAAAGTTCTACCTCACGTCACGCATCAACGATTGTGGACTTGCCGAGAAATTACGGAAGCCAGTAACGCCGACAACCGGAAGCCCGTTATGTAAATACTTGTAAATACATCTCTGTACATATTTATATCAAGACAAGAATCAGAATTGTATACCTGACAATGCATTGAAATAAAACCATATAGAAAGAAAATTGATAAAAATTTTATTTCTTTTTGTGAGGAACACAACGTATAGTGAATTGATTTGTATAACATTGATTTTAAATAAATAAATATGTCATCACGGCATATTATCCATTGCTGGGTGTGCCAATCTGCTTTGTACACAGATATCGGCAGAGGATATAATTTGAAAAATTTAGAGGTGCACTTTTTTGTTCAAGAATAACGGGGGGGGGGAGATGATTTTTTGAGTTCAAGGTCAAATGAATAAGCAGTTGCAAATTTCTCCACATTTTTTACATACAAAAGACTCGAGACACATTGAAGTGTTTGAAATCAGCTGATTTGTGTGCTCGTGTCATTTTGACAACTGCAACGTCACTTTGACAAGACCAATGATTTGATTTTTTTATATCGAACTGCTAAAAAGGTTTTTTTTACAATTTTCAGGCAGTAAAACACATGAAATTAAAAATATTTTTTTACCGATTTCAGGATATTATTCTATTGTTTACATGTACAAAAATAGGCTGGTATCTAAGTAATAACTTGTCAACAACGGTCACAAAATGAAAATAAAATAAAATGAATATGTAATGTTCTTCAGATAACGTTAGCATATCGTTCTAAATACGGTCTACTTTATTCTACAGTAATAAACATGAGGAATAAAGCACATAATTTGAATATTTGTCATATTGACATATGTCAAAATAATTGTTGTGTTAACCATAGCAATCTGAAAGTAGCATTAATGAGAGAATTTTAAAAAATTATTATTATTAATAACGTCTTAATTTTGTGAAACCGATAAACTATTGAACAAACCAAGGATGTTATTAATCATATCAAGCGTTAGATGTCTTAAAATCCTCACTCTACAAGCTCGGATTTCAAACTGACATCTGCGGCAGTTATGATGTGCTTAACATTCCTAGGTATGTTAATAGCTATTAACAGTTCAAAATTAAAATAAGTCAAACATTGGTCTTGTCAAAGTGACATTGTTCGTGTCAAAGTGACACGCGCACACATCATCTGAATCCAAGCACTTCAAGGTTGTTCGAGTCACGTGTCTGCTCGTGCCCTATAAAAGCAACTGCAAAATTAGAATTTAGAGCTGCATTTTTAAAAATTAAAATTGCAGAAACAAGCCAGAGTTGCATCAAATTATATCCCCTGGATATCGGTAACGATAATAAGATATTCGTGCCGTGTGGGCATTGACCAGACGTCACCGCACGGGCATTCAATACTACTGTGGAGAATGCGTATTTATTTTGGCTAAATTTATTCGTAAATATAGCAGCGCAAAATTAAATATTGGAAATTTTGAATACGGTTCTGTCTTTTAACCCTTATAACTTTTTAAGAAATTGCCTGCTGTAAAAATCAGCCAAGTCAGTTCACTATAGATCGAGACAACCATCATATTATGTGCCAGGGCTATATTCTTATTATTTATATTTTTAGAGCCACTAGCCTTCATTAAATTTTAGAAAAGTGAGTTATGTAATGTGTTGAATAGAAATATTTTTTTGAATTTGAGACAACCAAACAATGAACTCAGGATTATGTTTAAATATTAGAAAATTATTTACATGAATGTTAAGAAATAGAAAAATAAACACTGATGAGAAATTACATAATAATTTATTTTAGCTAATACTTTTAGCGAGAAACAGTTTTTCCACACTGTTTAGTTTCGCTGCATGCTACTCATATTTACAGTATTTGGACTATGGTTGTTTTTATCAAGATCTCAATTAATTCGTAATTATTGTTATTATTACCAAAAATTTTGGGTCGGATAATGGCACTAAAATGTATACTTTAATATGTTACACTCATCTTGAAAAATAAAGTAATTGAAAAATATTTTATTTATAAACTTTTATACAACATAAGTACATAAATAATATATACAATAATTATTACAATATGTAGGTAGTTTTATTTCAGTGTATCTGAAAGGTATTGTGCATTTTGTGCGACCCTTAAACGTCCAATATTTAATATTGATCAATATTATTGATTGATCTTTTAAGCAATATATTTTGTCAATCAAAACCTCAAAACACAAAGAGCATCAATATAATTACCGAACAATATTGATCAATAATATTGATCCAACATATTTCGAAAAGGATAAATTGACCAACGATCTATATATGCTCATCAATAATATTGATTATTATTAGGACAAATTATTGGACGTATAAAGGTTGCTATGGAGTTGGACAAAAAAAATTGAAACTGTATTAAGAACGTTTGAAAATTGAGACGTAGTGTTAATTTGTGAAGTGAGACTGTTGAAAATTTGTTATAAAAATAGTGATAAATTGTAAAACAATATTTAAATACACCAATAAGAATAGAAATTAAAAAATATATTTTAATAATTTTGTCATTGGTTTGTTACATTGTAGTTAGTAAATATCAGTCAAATCTAACTATATATTTTATTCAAAATATTTGTAATAATTTTATTAGGTTAAGTATATTATACACACATTTACATAAATACTAGTAATCTACTAAGTTTTTTCTTGCACACTCAATGTATTTATTTAATTAATTATAAATATAAACATTGTTTTGCTCATAGTTCATGTAATAAATAATTTTTCCTTCCTTTGTCACTTTAGTACTTTAGTCCTTTATATTTTCCAGTGGTTTACAATCTCTTCATCATAGGGTACAGCAAATTAATTGCTGAAGGTGAACGGCTAAGGTACACCATTTATACCAGTGCTTGGCAAACTGTTTTGTCGCAGGATACGTATAAAGTAAGTCCCTTATATTTTTTGCAGTGGTTTTCAATATTTTAATGTGGCGATGCACCAAATTAATTTCTGGATTTGAACGGCAACGGTACACCATTTAAACCAGTGGCACGCAAACTTCTTTCGTCGCGGGACACATATAAAGTAGGTCCCTTATAATGTGCAGTGGTTTTCAATATTTTTATTTATAGTACACTAAACTTTTGCTCGTCTTGAATGGCAACGGTACATCATTTAAACCAGTGGTCGGCAAACTGTTTTCGTCGAAGGACACACGTAAAAAAGGTATGTGATATAAAATCATTTTTAATTCCATGATAGCCCAACTTTTTTACCGTAGCAGTATTGTTAACAACATAGGCGTGCGCTGAACTTTACTTTTGTGGGTGCCAAAATGAATATGTATAATAGGGGATTCCGCCATTTTTTTAATATAATTTCATCTGAACGAATAAGTAAAACAAAGACTGTCTGTGAAAATCCAGTGGAAAATTTCCTATTAATAAGCGAGTTACAGTCCTCCGAAATTTGAAAATGTAGATGTGACGTCACGAATATAAGTTTTTATATAACTATTTTCTTCGTAGACCTAAATGTTCTTGAAATATATGGTATTTCTAAATTATATTTATAAAAAATAAATGAATATTATTTATAATTGGAAATGTATTTAAATTATTATGTTTAATGCAAAATATTTATATTCAAATAAAAACTGTTTGAGAATTGCACTACTGGACTGATAGCCACGCCTCCGCTATTTGAATTTCTCTACTTCCATTGGTAGTAGGCTGCGCCCCTAACTGGGTATTCGTTATATATTTATAGGCCGTCTTTGAGTCGCCAATCAAAATAATATATATGTGACGAGCTGCTATAAAAAAATCCCCCTATTTCCGAAGTATTTCAATTATGTCGTTTTATTTCTCTATTAATATTTATTATTAAGCATATACTTTCAATATTTTTTCCTAATTTCTCTTAAATCAATTGCGCTGTAGTCCCCTATTATTATTATAAATAAAGTAATAAATGTAAATGGAGTCATTTATTTTACCAATATTACTTCAAAATATCGAGAAAAAAAATATATATTATAGCAACATGAACAAAATAATAATATAAAAACTTAATATTTTCAATATTACGAGGGCTGTTCTCTTTTCACCGAGCCTACTAAAGTAATACACAATTTACTTGCACATTTATTTATAATTTTTCAAGGCATTCCCCTCCACAATCAATACATTTTTGCATCCGTGAAAACCAATCTCCAAAGTATTTTGTTTTGGGCATTCAAATAATCAGTCGTTCGAGCGTTGTCGATGCAAAATAATCCTTCCCCACTGACGTTTATCGCGAACATTTTGGAGAACTTAAGACAAACAAATGGTAGTGTACCATTCAACATGAACAGTACGACGATCCTCCAGTTATACAATGCAAACATGTCCAATAATTCCAAAAAATGTGACGACCATCTTTTTGTTTCGGCTTTTTTCGCGAATAACTTTTGTTGGACCCAACTCATTCTCAAAGACCCAAATTGCGAACTGTTGCTTTTTTCGAGATCATAGCAGTATTCTTATGTTTCGTCACCTCTAATAAAGTTGTACACCAAATGAAACGATCCATTGTCAAAACGATCTAGTGTAGATCTGCACCATCTCAAACGGTTTTCTTTTTGGGGGGAATCCAACGAGAACAAAGTTTACGTACCATCAAATGTTGATCTAAAATTGTTTCAATTGCTTTCACACCAATCTTTAAAGTTGCTTGAATATTCCTGACAGTAACATGCCGGTCCTCTTTAATCATGTTCTGAACAATACCAATATTCTTTTCGGTAACTGCTGTTTTTGGCTTAGGAGCTCGAAAACTGCCATTTAAGGGAAGTCGGCCACGCCGAAATTCATTGTACCACCGCTTTACGGTACCTAAGGAACACGGCTTGTCACCAAACACTCAATGGATTTGCTCAAAATATTCTTGATGGCTTAATCAATTATGCTCTTTGCTCAATTCAATGATTTCTTGGGGAAAGGATTACTTAAACTTATGTATTTAAACAACATTCAATTAAATTTAACAACCGTCACTATAATTAACCTTTCAAACAACTAGATTAAAATGTCAAACAAAATTTGTTTCAAAATATCATAGCCTGCTAGATAGGCTCAGTGGAAAGAGAACAGCCCTCGTATTAGGGGGTGCAGTAGCACCCATGGCACCCACCGTGCGCATGCCTATGGTTAACAAAGATCATCGTTTTAAAATAGCATGTCGTAACTTTTGAAAGACAGCGTGTTATATCTATCCTTATCGCACGCCCTTTTTGTGAATGCAAATGTTAGTGATATAAATGTATGCCAAATTGTTAATTTGGACATGATACAGATGACTTGTATTAGACATCTTTAAAAAATGGACTGTACGAGTATGTATATTTTCACTTTTTTATTTAAGATTTTGGCTCTATTATAAGATAGATCAATTTAAATCCTTTTTTGGGGGTCATAAGTTACGGGCAATTCATAATTTAATACCTTCATCTTTAAATAATTTTTAAATCCCTCGTCCCCATTTTTATTCCTTGCGGTATACCATTCATTTCAACACTATCACAAATTCACTGGTCTGTTCATATCAGCAATTTTTTCAGCTTACGCTGTGTCAGGCGCCGTCGTAGTGGCAGTGAATTTTTTATCCTCTATTCCAGTCCTCTTTTTGGTTACGGAGGACGCAGTCACAGCAGTAACAACCTGGAATCATAAAATATTAGCAACTTGGAAGGGAAAGAACTCACTATCGTAAAGAAACGCCAGCGTGCAAGCTGATAGTCTGTTTTAAGGTCAATATACCGTGGGAGACAACCATATTGTTTTGGCTAAGACAATACCGTGGTAATTACCTCGCGAAGAAGTTTACATGCCTAATATGGATCTTCCTCGAGAATAATTTCAGTTTCTAAACCAGTGAAATTATAAACAATCTCATAAAAATACTACTTAGTCTGTAGTTTTCTACATTGTGAACTTTTCGAATGAATAGACATGATAGAAATTCTGTACGGCTTTCAACCAAGGTCGGCTATGAAATTTTATCACCTGAAGGCAAGAACCTAAATTATTTAGTTTAGAAACCCGTAATAAATTTTACGCTACATAAAATTTGGGAAGACCCTTACCCTGGATTAAAGGAAAATAGATATTGCCAGGTTCGTCCCTTTTAAAGTTTACGGGCGAATTGTGACAAAACTTAAGTATTTTAATTTTAACACACATAACGGACAAATATTGTGTGCTCCTAAGTAAGGAATATAAGGAATATTTTTTACCTTCCGTCACCTTTAGGTAAGGAAGGTATTGTCTTTGGTCAAAAAAGTCGGTGGTGAGTTTTTGATGAATAAGCACGTTTTAGGGTCCCTAGAATACGATTTTACTATTTTTACGATGATGTCTGTATGTATGTGTGTGTGTGTGTGTGTGTGTGTGTGTGTGTGTGTGTGTGTGTATGTATGTGTGTGTGTGTGTGTGTGTGTCTGTGTGTGACAAAATTTTCTAATGCGATAACTCTAATACTACAATTCCAAAAATTATAATTCTTTCGTATTTCTCTTCGTTACATCCATGTGAAGAGCTGATTAGGTTTTGGTTATAATTGGTCAACCGGAAGTACACTCATTTGAAGATTTTAACAGTTTTTCTTGAAAAAACGATGTTAAATATCATTTTTTCACATTTAATGTTATTATAAATATTAAAGAATTATTTATTCTCTATACGATTTGAATGCATTTTGTACTTCATATTAAATGGACATCGAGTTAAAAAATTATAAAGAAATTAAATATCATATATATTAGTCAGCTTTGCTATAACTCTGGAAACAGCTGCTACATTAAGAAAATTCTGATTGAAAGGTGTCAGTGTCAAGTGCAGTTGACAGTATGTTTATGATATAATTTTACTGGAAATATAGGATCTTTTGTTATAAACTTTCTGTATGGAATTTGTATAAAATACATACAACTGCCTTAAGGTAATGTACAAGAAATATAATCTTTTGCAAGGAACTTTCTGTATGACATTTATACAAAATACATAGAACTGACGGAAGGTAATGTGCTGGCCACATCAGATTTTTTAAATATGTATATTAAAGGTCATTCCTGTATAATATCCGAAATAGTGATTTGCCAAGCCAAGTATTTAAATCTTCAATCCAACCTTTAAAAAATATGAGATTGGCTAGCTTGTTTGCATTCTTAAATTTTGGAACTTGTTGACTTGTTCTCCAATTTCAAATAAATAGTGAAATAAAAAGTATCACAAGGCGTGAAACAAGTGTCTGCATAAAGCCAAGCCTAACTAAATAATAATCTAGATATAGACTGACTAGCGAATGGAATGACGTTTAGATTATTTAATAGATGTGGATTCTTTTGAAAATATTGCCCTATATTTGATTTGAAAGGAAACTGACCCTTATGTATTCCGTTACAGAAGATTAAAATTGTACTCAATACCATGAGGCATTTAAAATGACCTTAGCAACAGGATTCAGGGATATATTTAAAAAATTTAATACCACAAATTTTAGTTCGTTCGTCTCAGGTGTAAGAAACCCTCGAGTCGAAATTACTGTTAGAGGAAATTAAAAATAAACCTATTTCTTGGAATTGCCAAATTAAATTTTATGAAACTGTTTCATAAAATTTTTGTTTCATTCTGTCTGTTCAGTTAATAATATCCATATTATAACGAGTGTATTTTCACATTAATTCATAAATGGTTAATATTGTGTAGAAATATTTCTTAGTTTCACCTGACTTGATTTAACCCTGAGGATGATCATAGTATGATCGAAACGTCGGCATAATCAAATAAACATATTATCTTGACTGCATTTCCGAGAATTTTTCTTCTTTTTTTTTCCTGCATCATTTTCCCAGTCGATCATCGTTACTCCAATAAACAAAAAATGTTTAAAATATTTTGAACGCACCCCTGCTTTGATATTCAGTTACCCTAGTCGACCATCTATTTTCAGCCAGACATAGTAATGTATTTCTGTGCTTTCCTAGTCCATTATTTAAATGGGTTCATGCAAAAATTTCACACGTGAATATTTCGTACAATTATTTTCTTCTCTAGGGTTTCAAAACAAACGGCATCTATAAAATAATTTAAACGTCAACTTTCATTCGCTACTCATACCATACCGAAGTAAGTAATGTCCATTTAAAAGTTAAATTTTTATGGATCACTGTACAAAAACCTTTTACCTCGGCATAAAATTTTCATGATATGTAATTATAAAGATCATGAAAAATTTATGCAAAAAGGGCGTGAATTGGAGTATATTTCAGCAGGTATTGTCGTTATTTTGTATCAGCCATTAATTATACATTTTAGCAGCAAGACGGTTAAAAAGTTTTAAAGAAAAGTGATGAGAAAATGACAAAGCGAATTTATGAAGGCGTGGTAAATGGCGTGAAAACAAGACTAGTTAAGAACAAAAAGTGTAGCCAAGTGCTAGTGATTAACTTTGGAAAAAGCGAACGAACATTAGTGGAAAATAAAACTGAATATAAAAAAGGTAATGTTCAATTACTAACTAAATGACCATTATTGAATGTAATTAAAAACATTTTATAGGTATTTTTTGTTTTCTGTTTTATTTAATATACTTTATTTAACATCGGTTTCTATTCTTTTCAAAGTGCAGCTAAATATCTCACGGTAATCTACATTCATCCGGATTCCAAGATTGGTATTAAAGGTCATTAATTAACAAATCGTTATTTATTTATTTACTTCAACGGTTCGATCCTACCAGGATATCCTCATCCTGATAAGATCAAAACGTAGAAGTAAATACATAATTATATGACTGCATCCCTGAATGGACCTTTCCAATTTAAGGGCTATCTCTTTCTATCGCTGCAAATAGTAAGAAAATGGCGCGAACAACTGCCAGTTGGGCTGTCAAACGAAACGTCAAAAATATTGCACTCATTAAAATACCTGTGTTCTCAGTGAAAATTTGCATCGTTAGACATTTTACCTTCAATAAAAGCTTTTGCAACTTATTTCGATAAGATTTTTTATAGTTATCTTACATTTTACGTCTAATTTTTTTAGAATCAAACGTCATAGATCTCAGTTGTTCTTACTATGCGTAGATTCCCATTGCGCATATCTTCTATCTCTTTAAATTGGAAAGGTCCATTTATTATCCTAATATTCAAATCCAGGGGCCCGATTCTTGAAACCATGCGATATTTTCCGCACGCGACAAAATTCGTGTGATTAGTTTCGTGCACGAACAGTACTGTACGTATGAGTGGTATTCTTGAATACCAAACGAAATTCGGCCGATGCCTACGCATACGATTCTCGAAAGCAAGCGAACGTAGTTTGTAGCAGCCAATCTAAACGAAATATTTGTAGCACGTGAATGCTTCATCATATAATTGTTTTTTAACTGTCACTGTTACCTTTTAACCAAAGCTGTCAGCCGTAGCTGACGACGACGCTGTCATAAGCCATAAGTGTTGTAATTTTAATATTCAAAATTTATTACATATATACATAATATATTTGATATAGTAGGTACACTATTATTCACGAAAGATGACTATTCAAGGTCATTTGTTCGATGAAAGAATACACATCACATTATAGCAGTAGCTTAGCAACTTTTATATTAGAAAGAGAAAGATTATTTGACCTATGTCTATTTAATTTATGTAGTGTGACAGATATACGTAAATAGTGGCATTACTTTCTAACACACTATACATAATAATGCCGTATGTCGCAGAATTACATATACCTAATTATCTACTGCACTGCCCTCTGTGCTAATATTTACCCAGTGGTGTTGACGTTTAAATTAAATTATTATTCCTTGGTTTATAAGTCAAGTCTATGTTTTCGTATTTTGCAAAAACATAAGTGAAGAACATAAATCTTTCAGAAAAGCATTATTTAGAAAGAAACATAATTTTCAAATGAATTATTCTTATTTTTTCAGTTAAAATGTGTCCATGAATATTTCATGTTGCACGCCTATGCAAACGAAATGCAATGAAGTTATCTGCAAGTAATATTATATCAGACGGCTCACAAATGACCTTGAATAGTCATCTTTCGTGAATAATAGTTTATTATTTTTCTTGGTTTACAGTATGTACGTATATAATATGGCAATATTAATATGCAAGTGTTATGTAATAATAATACACTAAATTTTTATAACCATTTCAGATTTGGAATGCAAAGCTCGTTAAGAGGAACCTAAAATTACTTTGTAACAATCCATTGCATCGTTCTATGAATGTACGAGCACACATTTGTAGAATATTATAACGATATTCAAGTGTATGGAGATTCTAGATTTATAATTGGCGTCATTATAAGACCATAAAACGTACCCGGAATTACATAATTTGATTTATATCATCTAAGTATTGATACACCAAACACAAGTAACAGTGACAGACACAGTTTCGTGTGCGAATAATACTTTCAAGTTATTCATACCCATGCGATGTAATTGCGCACGGAATATTCACCTACGACCACACGATTTCGTTTCAAGAATACCAATAGTTCGCATGCGCATCTCTCCCACTTACGTATGCGAGAAATTTCAAGAATCGGGCCCCAGTCAAGAAACTACTTTCTACGTTTCGTTGCAAGGGTGCATTTGCACCCCCCCCCTTGAAGTGGCGGCTTAAGGATCAGACAACTGGGTAGGCGACAAAAAATAAAATAAAACAAAGATAATAGATTTGTTCGCGGTAACATTCTCCGACGGATTCCAAACGTATTCCGTACTAATTCATGTAATGAAAAGTCGTATTAGTTCCTGATTCATAGTAGTTCCTTCAATCTTCGGACTGGTCTGAGTAGTACGTGACCCATCATGTATCAGTCCGAGACCACACGAGAATACATCAGTCCATATTGTTCCACGAAATTATCAGTCGGAGTCGTACCGGGAACCAGTGGCGTAACAATGCAGCCATGGGCCTGTGTTCCCGAGTCAATAGGTGGATAAGAAAATAGTTGTGGCCAGCACATTACCTTCCGTCAGTTCTATGTATTTTGTATGTCATACAGAAAATTCCTTGGAAAATATTCTATTTCTTGTACATTACCTTAAGGCAGTTGTATGTATTTTATAAAAATTCCATACAGAAAGCAAAAGATCCTATATTTCCAGTAAAATTATAACACATACATACTGTCAACTGCACTTGACACTGACACCTTTCAATCAGAATTTTCTTAATACATCAGCTGTTTCCAGAGTTATAGCATAGCTAGCTAATATATGATATTTAATGTCTTTATAATTTTTTAACTCTATATCCATTTAATATGAAATATAAAATGCATTCAAATCGCATAGAGAATAAAATATTCTTTAATATATATAATAACATCCAATGTGAAAAAATGATATTTAACATCGTTATTTCAAGAAAAACTGTTAAAATCTTCAAATGAGGGTACTTCCGGTGGACCAATTCTAACCAAAATCTAATCAGCTCTTCACATGGATGTAACGAAGAGGAATACGAAAGAATTATAATTTTTTGAATTGTAGTATGGAAGTTATCGTAGACGAAAATTTTGTTACACACACACACACACACACACACACACACACACACACACACACACACACACACACACACACACACAGACATCATCGTAAAAATAGTAAAATCGTGTTCTAGGGACCCTAAAACGTGCTTATTCATCAAAAACTCACCACCGAATTTTTTGACCAAAGACAATACATTCCTTACCTAAAGGTGACGGAAGGTAAAAAATATTACAAAATATAAACATGAAACCAAGACAATATTGTACATTTATGTTAACAGCTTTTACTGATTTGTTTTTTTTTTGCTAAAATATTATATTAACGTTTTCGGCTTACGCGGGAGATATTGTGTTGGCCACACCAGATTTTTGTCCTAGTTGCCTTACTTCACCCAAATTTTGGAGCTTATAAAATAAAATTAAATTTGTCTTTTTTATAGTGCACCCCCATATTCAAATTCCTGGGTGCGCCACTGATTCAAGCATTTAATCTCAAATGTGCACTAAATATTTGCGCATATATTTAATGAAACATGCATGTAATTATTTAGCGATAATTACAGGCTAATTTTAGTGCATCAAATGAATTATTTAATTAAATTTACCTTGTACAACAAATACCCCAAAAGGCAATCTATTAAATTCGTGAAGCTTTGAATCACCTATTCTGCATTTCAATTGTTTATCTGCTAAAGCAATTCACTGATTAGTTAGTTTTATTTAACAAATATATTTTAGATTAATTGATACATTAATGTGTTTAACAATTTGCCATTTATATAATGTTAATATATTCTATACAAATGCGAAAATGTTTGTCTATATTATGGACAGTTTTAATTAATAGCGGTCGATATACTGTTTGTATAATACAGAGAGATAATATCATAATACATATTTTCATATAATTGGTTTAAAAAGTTTTATCTGCAGGGAGATCACCTTTGTTAAAAGGACAATTAAATATGAGTTTAAAACTTCACCACCAAATGATAAAGAGCGTGTTTATTCCTTTATTGTTCTTTTGCGTGTTGAAAATATTGTTAGAATGAAAGAAATTAATTATCGTATGAGGTGAAAATATATGTAATTCTATTCTAATGAACTAAGCTCCATATCACGAAATGTTTTACAAATACATCGCTTTAAGATGGAGTTAGGGTTAACAGTGGCGTAGCAATGCAGCTATGGGCCTGTGTTCCCGTGTCAATCCGGTCCCCTAAGTAGATAAGAAAATAGTTTTACTGATCCCATAATAGGACACTTTAGAAATATACTTTTTACCTCTCGCTAAGAGAGGTATTGTATTCATGCTAAAAATCGCATATGGGGCTGTCCTTAAATTACGTAACGCTTCAAGGGGGGGGGGGGGTCAAGAGTAGCGTTACGCAGCGTTACGAGGGGGTGGGGGAGGGTTAATGTGTGCGTTACGTAACGATAAAATATAAAAAATATTGCTAAACTTGCTGTAATAGTTTTGTAACATTCAAATTTCGCGGTGCTAATTCGTATATGCAGGCAGTCGTTTGTTTTCAATAACAGTCAACATAATATGTCGGGCACAGTTCAAATTCGGGCCAGTGGTCTTTCATTCGTGCAATGCAATTCATATTAAAACATGAATTTAAGTAGTGTTGATAAGGAAAAACTTTTCAATAGTTTGTTAAAAGCATATGGAAATGCATATGCTTTTAATTTCTGTGCTGTTATTTTTTCATCTTTATGTACATTAATTTAAACAGTTTCTGTTTCAAATTTCAACTGAATATTAAGGAGACCATATACTTTTATATCCAGTAAAAAATGGGGGGGGGTCAAGTACTGCGTTACGTAATATATGGGGGGGGGTTCATGTTTGCGTTACGGGTGCGTTACAAAGGGGGGATGGGGTATCAAAAATTTCCTAATTTTGCGTTACGTAATTTAAGGACAGCCCCTATCCAGATTCTAATGAATAAGCACAATGAATAACAACGCAAAAGAATATACGTAAAAAAGAATATAAAAGCAATTTGCGAAAAAATGACGAATATAAAGAAATAGAAAAGGAAAGTAGAAAAAGAAAATTTCAGGATATTGAATATAAAGAAAATGTATGTATTGTTCATAATTTATTTTAAAATATCCCATAGATTTTGCAAATATATGTGAGAATTATTTTGTAGTGAGACACCGAAGTTGTAACATCAAATCGAGACATACGTTCATTGAATTTTGTACTGTTATATTTTAGTTTAAATAATTATAAACTGCACAGTTCACGTGAATATTATTTACGAATCTGGAAATAAAAGATCGGTTTAGGTGCTGCATAAATGCTTTGCATAATAAATTTAATTTTATGATATTTTTTAGCCTTTAAAGTTGAGCAAATATTTCTCCCGTAAGAAATACACAGAGTTCAGAATTACGTTCTCAGCGTTATGAATTGAGTTTAAATTTGGCGCCTGTTACACCTTTATTAAAACACTGTACAGGATGTCTCATTTTCGATGTTTTTTTAAGGTATCTCGGGTAATATTAACGATAGATCAAAACCGTTTGCACATTCCAGGGTCAACTTTTAGAGAAAAGTTTAATAGTCACCACAGGAGTTTTTGATCTTCTTTTGTTTCTGAGCTACAGGCAAAAACTCGTTTTTCGCTCATTTTGAACATGTATCATATCTTATTTATTATGATAGTTAGAGTAAAGTTGTTTTACAAAAATTTTACCGTTTTTTAGGTCGAATAAAATGGCGTATTTCGAATTTTTGAAAACTTAATAATTCTCGAGATATAACACAATCTTATGATTTTTTAAATGGGAACCTATGTTGAAAATAGTCTCGTCTTTTTGCTTAATTTATAAGCTTTTCATTGATATATAACAAGTCTACATTCTTTTGTTTTAAAAATTAATAAAAGACGATTTATTAATTTATTGGGGTGAAAATATTGGAAATTATTAAGAAACAAATGAAAAAATCTCTTACAGATCATCATTTGCATATTTCTAATAGCATTTGTTTCAGTTTTACTCATTTTTTCAATTTATTTACTTCAAAGGCATATTAAAGCGTTTTTTTCGAATTGTGTCAAAGCCAACTATAACGTAGATAAATAGTAATTAAACTAACCCGAAAATAATTGGTTAAGAATAATTTTGAGAACACAATTAATAGATATAGAATCAAAATAAACAAATGAAGATCTGTAATAAATTTTTTCATTTGCTTCTTAATAATTTCCAATATTTTCACCCCAATAAATTAATAAATCGTCTTTTATTAATGTTTAAAACAAAAGAATGTAGACTTGTTATATATCATTGAAAAGCTTATAAATTAAGCAAAAATTTTCAACATAGGTTCCCATTTAAAAAATCATAAGTTTGTGTTATATCTTGAGAATTATTAAGTTTTCAAAAAATCTAATTACGCCATTTTATCCTATCTAAAAAACAATAAAATTTTTGTAAAGACAGTTTTTTTGTAACTATCATAATAAATAAGATTTGATATATTTTCAAAATGAACGAAAAACGAGTTTTTGCCTGTAGCTCAGAAACAAAAGAAGATCGAAAATTCCTGTGGTGCCTATTAAACTTTTCTGGAAAAGTTGACCCTGGAATGTGCAAACTGTTTTGATCTATCATTAATATTATCCGAGATACCTTAAAAAAACATCGAAAATGAGACAGCCTGTACTTGGCTTACATTATAAAACGCTGGATCAAAAGGAAAACATTATTCATTGCTCCAAGATTATGGTTGAAAAAAAAATACATATATTTGCTTTTAGTCGAGAAGTGGAAACTAGGAATAAACCAAGCTAACTGCCGACTTCCGTCTAGATATATGAACACGAAAGAAAAACGTTGTTTATCTACGCATAATTCCCATTTTCATTGAATGGAAAGTTTGAAAATAAATTTTGTTTCCCAAAAGAACAAATACAATTAAAACAAAATTTCCATTGCAAATAAATTTTTCCCGAGTTAGCAATTAGAGAGAATTACTCTACTCTGTGATGCTCAGGGGCTTGAAGTAATCCAGCAGTTTCTCATGCCAAATATTACATTTCACGTTGGGCCGAATAAAATTATTACTAGAAACGAACTTAGCAACTTCACTGCGACCGCCGGAATTGCGCAGAATTATTCGTGGAATATGCCGCGGACGTGGTTTGGCATACACCTACAGAGTCTCCGGACTACGGGTCACTTTATTCCGGTGTTTGTCAGAAGTATGAGGTTCACCAACAGAATTTTAAAAATTTTCTTTCAAACTACCCACGCGAAGTACGGGTACTTCGCATTCTTGTTGCATATGCTATGAGTTCAAATAAAAATCTGCAGGGAAATGTCTCCAACCAAAAAATGTATCACTTTCAATTTTTTTTTACTAAAATTAATCAGATTTCCCACTTAGACCCACTGTTACAATTGATGGATAAACTATGGTATAGCTATCGGAGGTATAACTTTATCCTAGTAATTATACCTTCGATAAACAAGACTGTCTTACAATGCATTCTTATCCGTCAGATAGTTATACCAAGAATTACGATAAATCACTTTAGGTTGGTACTGACACAATAAAATTATCTTCTTGTTAGACTATTTTTCTTCAATATTGTTATTATTTCTATCTTCTAATTTGCATTTTCACGATATTAGATGATATAATAGTATTTTATGTACCAAGGGCGTTACTATGATGATAATGCCAGGAGGGCGACAAGGATCTAGCCCGAGGGCCTCTGGCCTGAGGGATAGATGTCGCCCGATGGGTATTATCATCTAGTAACGCTCGTGGTACAAAAAATATTTTATGTCTCACTAGATTATGTGAAATAAGTTTTCATTTATAATAATTTTGATTACAATAATGCTTAAGTTTTGACGTTGCTAAGGATGTTGTTTAATTGTTTTGTTTATTATCAACATTTATTTATTTTTAAAACACCAACGTTTTGAATCGTTGGAGATTGTGAAATGGGTGAATTTGATGTTTCGGAAGATATTTTGTCGAAACGATGTAAAGAACTTATTTTGAATGTTTCTGTATACTTTGAGGAAGACAAACGTATAAATGACCTCCCAATTATTCCATTCCCAAGATGTAAGTATTATATTTTGAGGTTTGTTATCACATGACAGATCTCAGTTCTTTATTTCTTATGCACTTATTTGTGAATATTATTACATTTTAGAGTGCTTGTACGGCTTTGGATGTGTCACATGTGACGGTAAATAATATCAAAAATGAATTCAAACGTGGATAAATATCGTCCCCGAAAAAATTAGTGATCCGTCATCTGTCAAAAATGAATGCGAAACATTACAGTCTGCAATTCGACGGACTTATTTCATGTGTGGTGAAAGTAAATGGCTTTTTAAAGTTTTTTTGATAATCAATTTTAAGTACTATAATTAAATTCAAATTGATTTCTGTGTTGTGCTTTCAAAGCTGTTTTCTTATAGTAATCAATTAATGTATTAATTGTTGTAATCAATCATTATTATTGTAATGAATTATAATTAAAAAGAAAATAAATTCATTATACGAGTATACCGTTCATATTATTTTTAATTTAAAGTCCATAAACGATGATCGGATTATAATGAGGGCATAATGAAATATTATGCCCTCCCATTATGCCCCGGTTGTTATAGATATGTTTATATACACCGTATCCTAGCAATAAACAGTTCATAATACTTTAGTGAGACAAATTACATTTTTGATTCTGACAGTGATGAAGAAATACTTGATTGACATCTGTCAAACGTATGAATAACAACACATCGTTTGTGTTTACGTGGTATCCATAAGAACAAGGGATAAAGTTATCCTAGGTTTATACGACCGATTTCTATGGGATAAGAAATACTGGTGTTTATTCTATTTGTGGTTTATCCGAGGTTTGTAAAATACAATTCTCAATTTTATACCTCGAGGTTTATCTAATGATTGTAAAAGTGGCACTTAGTGGGTTAGCACAAACCCGAAACAATAATAATAATAATATCAACCACAAAATAATCACTCTCTCTTTCAACAACATTCTTACTAACCTGACATCATACAACAAATATTCCTCACTCTTATCATATTAAAGAGACCGATTTTCGGTAGCGAAATACCACAACCGTACCACAATAATAGTTACGAAACAATCATCCTTCGCCACACATTCCTGTCTAAGCACACTTCCTTCGCCTCGGCCACATTCATAATCGCATTCATACACGCTCTTTTTCTCTTCCCACTCGGAAACTTTCTCTCTTTTAGCATCTTGTCAATCAAGTCCATCCACTTACACACTGGACGACCACGCAATTGAACACCCTCAATTTCACCAAGGTAGTTTTGAGGACGAATATCTCGGACACGAAAAGAGATATCTATCTGTGGTTTTAAAATCTTAAATCTACACCCTTCAAACTACTTAAATACAAATTTTCAGAATTTTTTATTTTTAAAAAATTTCCACCCTTTTTTAAACCACGCCATCCTCATACCCAAAAATGGGTGTGCGGTATACCTTCAACGACTTCACCAATAAATTCCTCGTACCAAAAAACATAAGTATACCAATTTTCATCAAAATATTCCAACGGATACATTTATTATTAAACATTCTTTAAAATCGTCAAAAACTGAAAAAATCGTAAGGGGTACACCTTAGATTTTTTGCGATTTTTGGCCATTTTCAGACATTTCCTAGAATCTAATGGTGATATCGCCAGCAGTGTATAATTGACCATTTTTGAGATATGACCCAAAAATGGGCATTTTTGAGCAAAGTTTTGAGGACGAATATCTCGGATGCGAAAAGAGATATCGACCTGTGGTTTTAAAATCTTAAATCTACGCCCTTCAAACTACTTAAATACAAATTTTCAGAATTTTTAATTTTTTAAAAATTTCGACCCTTTTTAAAACCACACCACTCTCATAACCAAAAATGGGTGTGCGGTACACCTTCAACGACCTCACCAGTAAATTCCTCGTACCAGAAAACATAAGTATACCAATTTTCATCAAAATATTCCAACGGATATATTTATTATTAAACATTCTTTAAAATCGCCAAAAACTGAAAAAATCGTAAGGGGTACACCTTAGATTTTTTGCGATTTTTGGCCATTTTCAAACTTTTCCTTCTGGAGATTGTAATAGTTGTTCAAAAATTATGAAAATTGGTATGCTTATGTACTTTTGCTCGTAGAATCTAATGGTGATATCGCCAGCAGTGTATAATTGACCATTTTTGAGATATGACCCAAAAATGGGCATTTTTGAGCAAAGTTTTTAGGACGAATATCTCGGATACGAAAAGAGATATCGACCTGTGGTTTTAAAATCTTAAATCTACGTCCTTCAAACTACTTAAATACAAATTTGCAGAATTTTTTATTTTTAAAAAATTTCGACCCTTTTTTTACGTTTTATATCGGCCGAAGAAGCTGTTGACGCGTTTAAAAATGAAATAAATAAATTAACGCCAGAAGATTGGAGAAAATGTTTTGGAGATTGGTGCAAAAATGTAATTATAAATAAATATGTTTTGCAAATTAATTGTGTATTACTTTACTAGGCTCAGCCACTGGTACGACACTACCCTATGTATTTGAATTTAGTGACCTTCAACAGGCTCGCTTTACGCGCTAGCATATGCGTACGTAAGATGCCTGTCTAGGTATCTAGGAGGAAAATTATTTATTTGAATATTAATGTTAGTTCTATGAAAATTATTTAAATAGCATTCGTAAAACCTAATTCAATTTTAAATGTCTATTTGATAAATATAAAAATATAATATTTGTTCTAAATTAATAAAACTCCTTAACAATTACATATAAAATTTAGTGTATCATAATATACTGAGGCGGTCTATAGATATGTAAAATAATATATATATATATATATATATATATATATATATATATATATATATATATATATATATATATATATATATATAATTCTTTTCTGGGTCAGCCGGTAATCTAAAAAAGCTTTTTAGAATTGTTGTAAGGTTAACCTTATTATTATTATTTCGAAAGCCTTTTACGCAACAATATATTAATACCACCCGGCATTATGTCTAGTAGTCTAGTCTGGTAGTCGTAATATTCTTGCGCCGAACCGCCCTGCAAACGGACGCCGTCATTCCCTCACTGACATAGCCTGGCGTACCGGAGTACGCCCAATCTCTTTGCGTTACCCCTCCCTGGCCAAAGTTCACGCACACACAGCCGTGAGCCCACGGACGGCAATACATACAACACAGAGATATAGAGGTGGGGAGAATGATCTTGTAACCTGTGCGAGAATACAAGAATAGAAGGACGCCATTTTGCAGATATAGAGGCGGCAATTTTAAATGTAGAATTAACAAAATAATTATGAATTCACAGACGGTAATTTTTAATTTAGAGTTTTAGAACTATATAATTAAGAAATAATGTTGAAAAATTTATTGATATTTTAACATAAATACATACATATTAAATAATACCTAGCAACTACTGGTGGTGAAATAATATTAATTTATTTAATTCTCTCTTTACTAATTTCCCTTGTATAACCCCTGTATATCTTTTTGAGAGATTAGAAAACCTAATTCTAGTATAACAATAAATAATATCTTTTACTAAAATAAAACCATGATTTTGCTATCAAGGTATTTTTCAAAAAATAAAGAAATTAACAACCTATTTAAAAAATTGTTTACAACTCAATTTGGTATACTACTTACATGTAATTTCCTTATGGCTTATATCTTCTGTTATTAGAACATCCAGGCATTGAACACGCCACATATTAAAAAAATTTATGTTTCAAACAACACAAGCAAATAAAATAGTAATAATCAAGTTGACAGTTGTATCTGCAAAATGGCTACCTCCAGTTTGTACATCGAAAATTGGATGCGTAGTCGTGGAAGCGCTTTCTCCCCACCTCTATATCTCTGGTTTGTACATCGAAAATTGGATGCGCAGTCGTCGAATCGCGTTCTCCCCACCTCTATATCTCTGGTTTACAAAGCAAGTTGACAGTTGTATCTGCAAAATGGCTACCTCCAGTTTGTACATCGAAAATTGGATGCGCAGTCGTCGAAGCGCTTTCTCCCCACCTCTATATCTCTGGTTTGTACATCGAAAATTGGATGCGCAGTCGTCGAAGCGCGTTCTCCCCACCTCTATATCTCTGGTTTACAAAGCAAGTTGACAGTTGTATCTGCAAAATGGCTACCTCCAGTTTGTACATCGAAAATTGGATGCGCAGTCGTCGAAGAGCTTTCTCCCCACCTCTATATCTCTGGTTTGTACATCGAAAATTGGATGCGCAGTCGTCGAAGCGCTTTCTCCCCACCTCTATATCTCTGATACAACAGTGTCGCTTCTGTTTACGTTAATCATGTATATATTCTGTGGGTCAGCGGAAAGAGAACAGTCCTCGTTTTGTATATTTCTCAAAAAAAACAAGGCTCGAGTTTTCTAAGCGTGTCTTTTTAAAAGAAGATATAAATACGAGTAAAAGAGAAAAATTGAATAATTTTCTTTAGCGCACATGAAAGTAGAGTGGCACACCCACAATTGGGTACAAAATAGTAGCGCTGTGTAAATTCCAAAGTTAAATTGACAATAAACTGGTAAACAAATATGAATTCTGAAGCATGATTAAAACGGCGTTCATGTATATAGCCGGCAGTAAATTACATGTAAATAACTTCCCTTCCAGATAGATACTCTTACTAGGTTGGCTTCAGTGGCGTAACTAAGAGTTCGGGGGCCCGCCCGCAAAAAGTTTTATCATGAAGAAGTACATACCACAAGAACTTGTGGAAATTGTGACTAGGCTCACTTTCATCTGAGTTGATATGTTAAGAAGCAAAATAACCAGTATTGGAGGTCTGAAAATCCAAGATTAGGCACTTTTACATCCCAACAAAGTCATTGTATGTTGTGGCATTTACTATGAAAATGTGATTGGCCCGTTTATTTTTTTGTGAAAGTTACGGGGAATTGATTCATACATTTTTGGTATCTCAAATGAAAGAACTTGGATGCGACAAAATATGGTATTAGCAAGATGGATCAGTATCATACGGTCTAAATAATAGCAATTTTGCGAAAATCATTCTCTTGTCGTTATTTAATCCCACGTTTTGGTAATATACATTGACCGCCAGGTGTCTTGATTTGACAGCCCCAAACTTCTTTTTATGGGGTTATTTTATAGGAAAACTCTGGATCAGTTGCAGGAAAATATTTGCCAAGAATCAAAATTCTATCGGCCGAAATGTGATGGAAAATAAAAAGCTTGATTTTACATAGCGGATAAGGGGCCCCTTACTCAATATTATTTTAAATAAAGGACTATAGCTATTTGTGTATAAAGAGCGCAAAATGGGACATTGTCGATTGAGAGGTAGTTGCCGCGCGACGCAGGAGCGAGGCATTCTCTCGAAATCGACAATGTCCATTTGTGCTCGAAACACACACAAGATTTTTTCGACAGTCGCCACAATGGGGTCCTCCACCACAACAAAAAAATAATTTTTATTTATTTTTACTTATCGGTATTTTCCATTCTTCTTGAGCTATTGCTTCAATCTAATCTAAGGATTTTATACTTTCGTTTTTGTAAATGAATGCCAAATTTAATTTTTACAGCAGTGCGGCATTTTGTTTGGTTATGTAAGTGGGCAATGTGTAACAACAGTGTCATTAATTCCTGACTAAACGTTTCCATTAAGAATGTAGTCAAGTAACATTTCTCAACATTGTATAGTTAGAAATTTGAGGAGCGAGCGTTTTTTCTACTTTGTCGCTCTAGAGCAGCAAAGTGACGTTTTGCGTTGACAAAAATGGCTACTTTGTATATAGACTGTAGAAAAAATAAATTTGTATGTTACTACAGAAAAATGATAAAATTCAAAACTTCGCAGTAGTAACAAAATTATAAATTATGTAAATTGGGGCCACTCTAGAGCCGGGGGCCCGCCGCAATGCGGGCCCGTTAGTTACGCCACTGGTTGGCATGTAAACTGTATCTAAATAAATGATCACGAATTCAGTACAATATCTGTATAGCGCGCGCGAAGCCTTGCCTTGTCTAATAAATCAAACATTAAACTCGGCGTTTCACATCCTCGTTCCGTAATATCTTCAGCCCCCTTTGATCTATACACTCAGTTCTCGGAGGACATGTTCTCTTCAAGAATACAACTGTATACCGCGCCCGAAATTTAATTAGATTCTCAGCGTCGGTTGGGATTAGTGTGTTTATTGTACCCTTTTCAAGAGGTCTGACTGCGCACAGCTCACTTAATTCAAACTCACGATGACAAATACGAGAGAGCGAGTGACCCCGGGGTGTGTGTGGATGTGGATGCTTCAACACGCACCACGCATATTCTGACGATAATGAGGGGATGGTTAAGCAAACAGCTCTTGTTGGCTCATAGGCTCATAATCCAGAATTTCAAGGTTGTACAATGTAACTAGCAAAGGTGATTATCATATCGTCATACGATGAGTATGAGCTCAGGTTCATAATACTTCAACCGGTTTACATTTTCAACAAATTACTACTGACACAAATGGTTAGAAATTTCTATAAAATTTATATATAATTTTTATGTATTTACTTTTCGCGAATTTTTTTACTTTCCGTCAAACAAAATTTTCGTCTGCGATAACTCTAATACTACAATTCCAAAAATTATAATTCTTCCGTATTCCTCTTCGTTTCATCCATATGAAGAGCTGATTAGATTTTGGTTATAATTGGTCAACCGGAAGTGCTCTCATTTGAAGATTTTAACAGTTTTTCTTGAAAAAACAATGTTAAATATCATTTTTTCACATTTAATGTTATTATAAATATTAAAGAACATTGTATTCTCTATTCGATTTGACTGCATTTTATACTTCATATTAAATGGATATAGAGTTATAAAATTATAAAGAAATTAAACTTCATAAATTAGCCAGCTATGCTAGAAACAGATACTATATTAAGAAAATTCTGATTGAAAGATGTCAGTGTCAAGTGCAATTGACATATTCGTAGTATATTTGTGTTAGGATCATTTTGCTCGAAATTATCTGTATGGAATTAGTATAAAATACATACAACTGTCGAAAGGTAATGTACATACAAGAAATTTAGAATCTTTTGCAAGGAACTTTCTGTATGGAGTTTATAGAAAATACATACGCATTTACGAAAATTCTACCGGTAGATACCGCATCTACCGACTGTGCTTGAAAGCAAGAGTGGTAAAATGTTACCGTGTTCGAAAATTGTTCAATATCTACCAGATCCATCTACCGGATTCATGAAGAATCTAATGTCAAAAAAAGGTAGTGATGCAAAGCGAAGTGCGCGCGGTAAAAGTGGAAATGTGTTCAAAGTAGGGCTCTGCTCAGTTTGTTAACTACGTCAAATTTGTAACCTGTTTTAAATTTTCAGATTTTTTCATAGGTTATGGATCTACCCCGTTTACCAGTTGCGTTATTAAAATATCGATTCCGGTAGCTATAACCTAATAAAAAGCTGTTTACTGGTAACAGTTCGCCGGTAGAATTTTTGTAAATACGTCATACAACTGACGGAAGGTAATGTGCTGGCCACATCAGATTTTTTTAATATATACATTACGGTGAACTTTAAAAGCGGCCAAGTCGAATTTTATTCGGGCCGCCCTCTAAAGTGGTTCCAAATAAATAAATAAAAATGCGCAGGCAATGATTCCGCTTAATATTAATGTTTGACCGTATCTAAATGCACTTGATTTTTCCCCCATTTAAATAACATTGAGTTTTGACACATTTTGGAATATATACTAGAGTGACCCGAAAATATGCGGACAAAATCAATCAATATTCTTAAGGCAATTGTAGATTTTTTTGCTTTTGGGCGATAGTTTAACCATCTATAATTATCTTAAGAATAATGATTGGGACTTCAAATCTTGTCCACATATTCTCGGGTCATTTTAGTATATATTCCAACATTGGGTGGATTTTTGAAATTGGTTAGGAAAAAATAAAGTTCCAAAATGTGTCGAAACCCAATATTATTAAATAGAGAACATCAAGGGCATTTTGGCACGGTCAAATATTAATATTAAGCAAAATCATTGCCAGCACAATTTTTATTTATTTTTTTATATAATGTACGTATATTTTAAACAATTTCATATACTTATTCTCTCATATTTAAAATAAAAGCAAATATTTTTTAAAGATAGTAAGGTATAGGAACTTTACATACATAAAAAATATTAGAAACATTAAACAAGAAAATCTATCACCTAATAGCATGATTTATACTTTAAAATGGCTGTTTCTTCCCTAGAAATTCTAGCGCAAATTTTTCATCACGCCAATCTTTTTCTTGATAACAAGTTGCAATTTCTTTTTTATTGTGCACGATACTTAAGTCAGATTTACTTAAGTTAGGGGCTATATTATTAGAAGAAATTTCGAGATAAATGAACAAAACTTAAAGCAATTTTATGATAATTGTTACAACTAAACTCGAAATATCACTGATATAAAAAATATGTGTAGGTCTAGGGGGGGGGGCTATCGCCCCCATCGCTCTCTCCCTGGTTACGTCACTGGATAGTTATATCATGAAAGTCTCATAAAAGTTTTGCTATGTAAAGAATTCATAAAAATACAAGTAGATATTCTAAATTTTTAATAAGGTTTTCCATTTTTTACCTCTCGCTAAGAGAGGTATAGTATTTATGCTAAAAATCGCATATCCAGATTTTAGTGAACAAGCACGTTTTAATGTCCTAGAATCCGAATACAACATTTTTACGATGATGTCAGTATGTGTGTGTGGATATGTGTGCGTGTGTGTGGATGTTGGATTTACGATTTCTCAAATACTATAAGACTTAAGACATTTTTAACTACGGATTCCTCAATCTAACAATAATGGGAAGAGTTTATTAAGTTTTGGTAACAATTAGACAACCGGAAGTAGTAGTTACAAGAAAAAAATCATCTAAATATTATTTATCGAAAATTTATGTAAATACTTATATAAAAGAACGTTAAATTCTGTATTCGATAAATATAAATTCATTATTATATCTTCTATAGATTTAGAGATAAAGAAATGCATATAAAATAATTTAATGTATAAAATCTCAGATTAAACTACTACAAGGCAAGAAATTCAAATGTTTGTAATTGACACATAAATGTCACTCAAAAATATTTGTACATTATTATGAAGATTATGAAAATAAAAAAAAAGTCAACAACGCAAAAGAATATACGTAAAAAAGAATATAAAAGGGATTTGCGAAAAAATGACGGACATTAAGAAAAAGAAAAGGAAAGTAGAAAATGAAAATTTCAGGATATTGAATATAAAGAAAATGTATGTATTGTACATAATTTATATTAAAATATCCCATAGATTTTGCAAATATATGTGGGAATTATTTTGTAGTGAGACATGAATATATGTATTTTTACTTAAAAATATTTTTCGTTTTATGCGTACAACCAGGTAAAATATCTGGCGAGAGGTTATGTGCTGGCCACATCGGCTTTTTACCTTCCGTCACCTTTAGGTTAGGAAGGTATTGTCTTTGGTCAAAAAATTCGGTGGTGAGTTTTTGATGAATAAGCACGTTTTAGGGTCCCTAGAATACGATTTTACTATTTTTACGATGATGTCTGTGTGTGTGTGTGCGTGGGTGTGTGTGTGTGTGTGTGTGGATGTGTGTGTGTAACAAAAAATTTCGTCTACGATAACTCTAATACTACAATTCCAAAAATTATAATTCTTTCGTATTCCTCTTCGTTGCATCCATATGAAGAGCTGATTAGATTTTGGTTATAATTGGTCAACCGGAAGTACCCTCATTTGCAGATTTTAACAGTTTTTCTTGAAAAAACGATGTTAAATATAATTTTTTCAAATTAATATTATTATAAATATTAAAGAACATTGTATTCTCTATACGATTTGATTGCATTTTATACTTCATATTAAATGGATATAGAGTTATAAAATTATAAAGAAATTAAATTTCATAAATTAGCCAGCTATGCTAGAAACAGCTACTATATTAAGAAAATTCTGATTGAAAGATGTCAGTGTCAAGTGCAATGACATATTCGTAGTATATTTGTGTTAGGATCTTTTTGCTCGAAATTTTCTGTATGAAATTTGTATAAAATACATACAACTGTCGAAAGGTAATGTACATACAAGAAATTTATAATCTTTTGCAAGGAACTTTATGTATGGATATTATAGAAAATACATACGCATTTACGAAAATTCTACCGGTAGATACCATCTACCGACTGTGTTCGAAAACACGAGTGGTAAAAAGTTACCGTGTTCGAAAATTGTTAAATATCTACCAAATCCATCTACTGGATTCATAAAGAATCTAATCTCAAAAAAAGGTAGTGATGCAAAGCGAAGCGTGCGCGGTAAAAGTGGAAATGTGTTCAAAGTAGGACTCTGCTCATTTTGTTAACTACGTCTTTGTTAACTACGTTAAATTTCTAACCTGTTTTAAATTTTCATATTTTTTCGTAGGTTATGGATCTACCTTGTTTACCACTTGCGTTCTTATAATAACGATTCCGGTAGCTATAAACTGATAAAAGCTGTTTACCGGTAACAGTTCACCGGTAGAATTTTCGTAAATACCTCATATAACTGACGGAAGGTAATGTGCTGGCCACATCAGATTTTTTTTATAAGTTAGTGCAAAGATAAAAATATTAGACCCATATTTTTTATTTTGCATAATACAAAAAACAAAAGAATTTGAATTAAATAATTAAAATAAAAAGAAAAAAGCAGCGTTCGGTATCGTTTAATATTCATAAAATGATTTATTTTCTGCGTGCGTTGTATTTGTCAATTTAATTCTACCCGCGTTTGTATGTAGGGTCAAGAGTTGAAATCCCGGTATTAATGAACTTTTGCATGGTTTACACCTGGGGCTTCACGGCTGTATAAATATCACATTAGTAGCCCCCACGCGGGAAAGCTGTCAGAAAAATATTATTTTACATTTGGTCGAATATAGTTTAAGCCCTGCTGCAGCGATTAAACTGCAACGTCCATTACATTTGCGACCACGTTTCAAGTGTCAAATATATCCCATTATCAAAATTCCGAGTTGGAAATGGATAAAATTACAATGATAATTACGCTTTGTTTGATTAAAATTAATGTCTGCGCATGCCAACTCGTACGTTCATAATACAATCATTAAATCAGGGGATGCAATTAATATTTAATTTCTCTTAGTCACGCAGATGAACGAAATTTTATTTTTGTCGCTGTCATTACGAGCCATTACAGCGCATATGAGTAACTGGTATTTAATTCGATATTCAATCATACCATAATTTTATATACGGTTTACATGAAATGTACCCAAATATGTATATAAATATTTTCAAATCATGTCTCGATTTTAAATTGCTCTCATCCAGCAACGCTAGAAATTTTTAAATATCTGAATTGACAGAAACAATAATTAAAGTTTGACAACTTTGGGTGTGAATTGGTCTTGATTAATACTTCCGGTTTTGTCGGAATCGATATATTGCTGATTTTTTAAAAAGATTGGTATATTCATTTTATATTTTCGGAAAGTATTTTACTTAACTTTATAGTAATATACTTGGGTATAGGGTTTATTTAAGTGTTTACAAGGCAGTAGGTTTTATTTACTGATTAAGATTTGATAGCTAAGATAACAACGGCGCCAAATCCTATATAAAGCCCACGGGCGGTGAGTGAATAAATAATTTGTACATCATTTTCACACTCCAACAATGTATAGAAATTATTCAGCGATATGAAAATACACATTCTGTAATTTGCAATTTTGACCAAAAACACATTTTAGCGATAATAATTTACTAAGCATAAGCAAAAGAAGAAAATAACCAGCTGTTTACGAAAATTTTGACAAATCAATTAAATATTGGCAAAACTTCTGTATTTAGATTATTAAAAGACGAAAAATATAATTTTTAACATTTTAAAAATCACCAAGAGTTAAGAAACAATGACCATGAGAAAAGAATTTTGCCTTTTGTGAAAAAATTAATGTCGATCCTGATTTCATGAACAAATACAGGAGAAATTAAAGATTTAGAAGAACTTAAATTTAAAATTGGAGAGGCTTCGTCAACAATAACGAAATATTACATTCTGCATGTCTATGAAAATTATTATATTCGTCTAAATTATTGGTTAATTGTTAATGGTGTAGTTTTTGAATATTTGTTGTAATTTATGTTTGAAATATATTGATTTTTTATTGCTACTGCTCTTATTATTTTCTTATGTTATTCAGTAAATGAGCCTGTTTCACATTTTTCAAAAAGTATTACCGTGGTGGCAATCTTGATGATAATAGTGATAATTATTTTTTGTTTTGTTGGAATTTGAATTTTTATTTAATTTTAAGATCCGAACAGTCGGCTTGGTGGCTGAGCGAGCTAGCGCACATCTCGTAGCCCGCAGTGACGTCACCCGAACCATGGTCCGTGCGTTCGATTCCCGTCGACCGACAATGTGTGATTTGTCGTAAAAAATAAAAATACAGCTACTTGTAATAATCACACTCGGATGCTATAAGCTGGTCACTTATACATCTTAAATAAATGTAGCAATGGCTGAAATCCAACTGGCAGTATGGCAGTGGTAAACACTGCGGCTCGGTGAGTCCGGTTGAAGGGTAAACGGCAACAGCTGTATACAAGCCCTAAGTAGATAGATCCGAACATAGAAAATGGTTTGGTTTTGCTGTGCGTTCTATTCACACACTTTATACAGCTTGAAATTTCGTTGCACAGTATCTCGCATCCTTCGGTCGACAACGCGGTGGTCTAAGTGTGATTAGATAAAGGAGATAGCCTTTAAATATACGGTGAAATGTTTTGGTCAATGGGCGAATAAAATCCCTTGCGAAAGCCTGAGAATTGCCCCGGGTTGTAATTTAATTAAATGTTTTTCTTGGTGATTTTCAAAGTAGAAACTATGTCCGAGATGTTTGGTCTTTTCATTGCTCACTGCTCGTGTTTCTGCTTTGCCGTTCCATTGCATTTCATTCCGAGTTTTTTCTTTTCAAACACAAAAAGGATTAAAGACAGTGGTGGCGTACATTTTCATTTACGGAGAGAACTAAGAAAATATTTCACCGGGATGAAATTGTGCTTTTATGGCTGGAAATTTTTTAATAAAAGACAAAAGTTTTCATCAAGCAGTTAAACTCCCAATGTTTTTCCATCGGGGATTTCGTTACCGGAGAAATTAAGATTGAAATATTAAAACTAAAGTTTAATCATTCTTCATTTCTGTTTATGATTTCCTGTTATGTTGTTGATACAACAATGAAAGACTAATTTTAAAGTCTCTATGGAACATCGCCACAGCAGAGAACCTGTTACTTATTATCCCTGTTATATTTAGATTTGCACCCTACGACGCAACAAATTTGACGACTTTTCCCAGGGTTTCGTGCTCATATTTACGCGTGTTTATGAACTGTCATTTAAACAACCCAGCGCTAGTGTTTAAAAAATCTGCGATTGGCACGACGATCCATACTTGATTAGTCTACATAATGACGTCATGCATGATCTTTCATTTTTAACTTTAATCGATAGAGTAATGAAAAATAATAGACCCGTATTTATTAAAATTAAATTAAATTAAAAATGGCATTGTTCAAAACGCGGCTGATTTTCTCCGCCTCGTCCCTTGCCCAGTGACGTAAGCGTTTCATCAACACGGCCATTTTGATTATCATATTTGGTTGAAGGTCAAAGTGACATTTAAAGATAACTTGAAATTTACGAAAGTAAACATGTCGGTGGAACGCTTTTATGTGTCATCGTGTCAAAATACTAGCGAAAATAGTGAGAAAATATTTTTAATAGTACCGCGTGATACAAAAAAACTCGAAAAACAGTTACTGTTTGTATTGAAAAATACAGATTTGATACGCAACAAAGCAACAGTAATGTTTAGTATTATTTGATTTATTTTGCCCTCTATTAAGAAAGTATTATAATGAATATATACTATAAAACTAACGTTTTACAAGGTAACTGCAAATTTTCCATCATCTTGCAGACTTGCAGTTAATAATGACTAATGACAGTTCACAAAATAATGATGAAGTTAGCTGCAATGTAAGTAAGCGCTGTAGCACCAGCTGTATATAGATCACGTACAGCGGTACATTGAGAATAGACATTTTTCAGTGCGATTAATTTTTCTACTTACAGCGCAATTTAAGCTACATCAGTGTAACAAATGTAGCCTTACATTTCTATAGTTTAGAATCGAGGCATTAGTCAGTCGAAGAAATTCATTTCAACCTCGTCGACAAAGGCCAAAGAGCTATTTGCTCTTAGCAAAAAGGACTTTAGAGCTATAACAGGTATCTTTACTGGTCATTAGCCTCTGAAATATCATCTATGTAAGATTGGTATAGTTGCAATCAGTTTCTCTATGAAGAAACTTCAGAAAACATTATATGTAAATGTCTATCTGTTGCCGTAAGGAGACTTAACAATCTAGGTAAAAGGTACCTCAGCGTAAATGACTCCTGAAGTTGTAACTGGCTTCATAAAAACTCTGGAATTACTTCCAGCAAACTAAGATGGGGCCATGATACAATAGATCTTACAGATCACACTGACAAAAATGTAGTGATACACGACGAGGCGAGAGTACTCTCGCATCTCGTCTCGTCTCGTTGCATTATGCGAGACGAGAACGAGAGCGAGATTGCAGTTTAAAATTCGAGGCGAGATCGATATAACTACTGCGAGAAGCGAGAAATATCGCGAGATTCTCGCGAGAGTCTCGCAATAAAAAGTACTAGTAACTTTATCGCTTTGATTCATAAATTCAATGATAAATGCACTGTACAAGGCGTGGAGTCAACACTAATTCGTGCATAGAATGCGTGAATGTGAAAAATGATATGCAAAATGCAAAATAAAGACAAAATTGGGTTTGCATCCAATAGAACTAGTTTTCTCCAATATTTCACCCCAATTAAAACTACGATAAAATTTTTGCCGCCTCCGAAAAGGATGTTTAAGCGTCGATGAGAGTCAACACGGAGAGAAGTGGAGTGACTGATGTGACTTTTTTTATGATTAAATCTTACTTAAATAGTGGCATATATTTAATGATAAGGTGTAGGTACTTTTAGTTACAAACAATATTTTTTTAATATTAACTATTTAAATTAATTACTTCCTTGTACAAAGTAAAGGAAGTATTGTATTCGCGAAAAATTTCGGTTTCCAGATTTCAACGGAAATATCCATTTTGACCATCCCTGAATCCATTCTGACTAATTTCGTCGTGACGTCTGTACGTACGTACGTACGTATCTCGCATAACTCAAAAACGGTAAGCCGTAGAAAATTGAAATTTTGTATTTAGGACTTCTATAACATCTAGTTGTGCACCTCCCCTTTTGGTCATTACATAATTTCCAGAAAAGGTACTTTATTTGAAGCCTATAATAGATTTTAATGAAAAACTATATTAAAATATAATCCAAAACTTTTCAAATTTAGTATATAAGACTTTTATATCAATTGGAATAACATAGCAGAATTTGGTTAAAACAGGCTAACCGGAAGTGATATATTACCTGAAGTTGTTAACAGTTTTTCTTGAATAAAATGGTTTCATTTTGATTTTAGAAATAAATGCTTCAAATAAGAGTTTTAGAGAATTAAATTCTGCTTCTAGCACATCAAGTATTGTTAAATTAGCCCTTTGTATAAGCGAGATATGTAAATTTAAAACATATACTTTTTGGTTTTTGTAAAGAAGCTTGCTATGGATTAGGACAAAAAATATTAAAAATAGATGTTAATGTCAAATTACGTCAAATACGTGCAATTTTATAATTGAGTTTATACTTCATCTTCATATTGGTCTTGCGTACAAGGAAGTCGTGTGGTGTCCACATCAGATTTTTTACATAAAGATGAAAAATAATGTAGTACTCTTGCCCTACTGCAGGTCATCCCGATAAATAATGTACTACTCTTGCCCTACGGCTTGTCACCCCAATTTTTTTACTGAGTATAAAAGTACATGGCCTCCTTAATATTCTGATAAAATTTGAAACAGAAACTATTTAAATTAATTTACATAAAGATGAAAAATAGTGTACTACTCTTGCCCTACGGCTTGTCACCCCAATTTTTTTACTGGGTATATTTAATATTTAATTCGTTTTATTGATGACAGTTTAGAGATCCCAATTTGGTGATAAATTGGATGTATTAGAGGTAAATTAAATTATTTACTGACATTACATTTTCTGATGACCGTATGAATGAACATTATGTTCGTATTGAAATAATTTGGTGACCAGAATTTAGTGTTACGTCTCTTTATTATAGTTATACTTATACGACTGCAAATACACGGTGCGAACTTGTCTCTTGTAGTTAAATTGTTACGTAAATACGTAGTGCGCAAGCGCTTATTTTTATAGCGAGACTCTCGCGAGACTCTCGTGCGAGAACGAGACGAGACCCAAAAATATGTGCGAGAACGAGATTACAGATCCGAAAACGAAACGAGATCGATATTTTATATTTCTTGTCTCGTCTTCGTGCATCAATACAAAAATGGTTAGCCCCTAAAATGTCAACCCTTCTAGGTCTTGTACTTACTCTAGAGTGTCCCGTGTAGGTCTGCACTGTCCCCTCCTGATTCGTGGTAGCCGAGGGAGCCGGGGTGTGCTGCGAAATGTCCATCTGGCCAAGCAGAGGATGCGGAGTTGCCTGTGTGGCTGGCTGGTCCGTCGAAACCGTCGTGGCCAGACCGTTAACTGAAACCGAAGCTAAATTACTCAATGCGGAACGAAAATTTCACTAACTGTTCTAACTTTCTGCGGTTGGTTGCTAGAGGATAGTTACAGAGAATGTTGGATGAAGATGAGGATAGTTTTATCATTATGACCTATTAAATAAAGCAAGAATTTGTTATGCGAATATTTGAATATATTTTATTGGATATTTGGTTTATTAAATTCCATGGAAAGTTTTGTCGACAGTAATATGAATAACATATGTTACATAAGGTGCCCCAAAACGAAAAGAATTAGAGTGCAGGATTTTTCAAAAAATACGCAAAATAAATTTTAAAACCCGCCACAGATGGGACTGTCAGAACTAAACTTCGTCGTATACAGTGTTCATTTTTAAATGAGCCACCATTGCTATCTCTAGAACTATAAGAGTTACAAAGACGGTTAAATGAGCAAACAATTTCTATTTCACAAGACAAATTTAAAAAAAAAAAATATTTTTTTGGACTAGTGGTTCTCAAAATACGGGACTTAACTTTTAAATTTTAAACGAGATCATATATTTTTTATTTGCTCATTCGTTAGAGAATTTAATTCTGAATTCAGACATAATATTTTTATTCCCTTACATAATTATTTTTTTGAGAAAAATGCATATAAAGTTTCATATTAATTTCATTAAAATATGGCTATAATAAGAGTGTCATGAATGGAAAAAATCTAATGTAGCCAACACCTAATCTCCCACTATTTAATTTTTATTAATTTAAATATACATACTTACATACTTAGTTATTGCGGAAACTGTATTAAGATCCATTTCATATTACTATTACTATTATTAATTTGAAATGATTAGTGCTTTGACAGTGACATTTATCTGTCAGTTACATATATTTGAGATATGAACTGTGTAACCAAGCGTAGGCTCTAGAATTAAAATTATAGATAATTTTATAAATTTATCCATAAAATATACAGAAAAAGTATTTATGCAAATCTGTAGAAAATTTAATAATCTGCAATTTTATAATAACACAAATCATGAAAAAATAACATTTGAAGGTATTTTTCGAAGAAAATCTATTGTGAGCTTCAAATAAAGTGCCATTTCTGGTTATCTGATATACACCAAAATCTAATGGTCTCTTCCCGTATTAGAATAAGGTAGAAATACAAGGTGTCCAAATTTTTTAATGATAGTATTTGAGTTAGAGTAAAGGATCCACACACACATACACACACACACATACACACAGACATCATCGTAAAAATGTTAAAATCGGATTCTAGGGACCTTAAAACGTGGTCACTTATCAAAATCTTGATATGCGATTTTTAGCACGATCGCTATACCTCCCTTACCAAGGGTAGCGGTAGATAAAAACGAATACGTGTTAATTTTTTTTAACATAGAATTAGATTGCTATGAAAGAATTATATGAATATTTTGTTTACGTTGACATTTATGATCACTTACAAGAACAAAACATTCAATTCTTTAGGACAGGGTACTCTAATTCTATGTTATAAAAATAATATGTAGTCATTTTTCCATTCGTGGCACTCTTATTATAGCCATATTTTAATCAAATTAGTGTAAAACTTTAAATGCATGTTTCTCAAAAAAAAATCGTTATGCAAGGGTATAAAAAAATTTTATCACTGAATTTTGAATTCAATTCTCTAACAAATGAGCAAATAAAAAATATATGTTCTCATTTAAAATTAAAAAGTTATGTCCCGTATTTTGAGAACCACTGGACCAAAAAAATAATTTTTCTTTTATTTAAATTTGTGTTGTGAAATAGAAATTGTGTCCCCATTTAACCATTTTTGTAGCTCTTATAGTTCTCGAGATAGCAATGGTGGTCTATTTAAAATGAACAGCCTGTAGAAGACTATGGACTATGGACCACTAGTTCTATATTAAACAAGAATGTTAAACTTAAAAACTAATGTGACATTGTTATATCGTCGGTATTATAGTCTGCGAAGAAGCTGTATATAAGAAAGTTCGCCATCGGACTTTCTATGGTTTGAAATCCTGTATATTGGTTCGAGAAAAATGTAATATTTAAACCCATTTTTTGCTTTTTTAATTCAGTGTAAAATTGCTACAGATTAAGTTTTTATTTGTAAGTTTCTACGGACGGTTGTGTAATACGCTAGTAGATAACATTACTGAAGGGAATCGAAACTAGGACATGCACAAAGATAAAAAGATAAAAAATCTGGCTAGTCATCGGAGAACTTTTCGCATCTACATGTTAGCGAAATCCTATTCTGATTACTTATTCAAAACTTTTTGGAATTAATCATAGTTTTTCAGATAAAGTTTTTACAGGATTCAAATAAATTTTGTTCCGTGTTCTTTATTGCAGAAATTTTACAGATCTGTTAAATAAAATCAAAAACGGTATTTAGTAAGCTTCGGTGGTCGTTTGGTTTGAGAAAGCGTACAGTGCTCGAAGCGATCGTCACCGCTCGACCCTGAGCTTGTGGGTTCAATTCCCACCAGGGGCATGGGTGTTTGTGAGTGTTTTCGAATACATTGTATTATTATATTTTTGTTCAAAAAAAGACTGTCAATTGCTGAAACAAAATTTTTCATAGCTGTTGCTACTGCATTAGTTATTAGAAAAATACGAGGAACGACTCGTTAATTTACGGGGTTGTAAAAATGCTAAAAAATATTATTAAGAAATATTGTTGCTCTCGACGAGTTATATTACTGGTTAAATTTAATGTGCTTATTTCATTTACACCCTGTATTGGTGATAGTTACAGTTACATAGTATGAACTATGACTGCGAATATAGTTATTATTATATTATTCAGTGGAGTATCCAGGACTCACTGTAAGGGGAGGCTGTCATGGACCTATTACTTATTTACATAGGTATACTGTTTACCGTCTAGTTAGCAAATGCAAGTTATATTTTCAAACAATTCTGAATTGAAAATAAGGACGATTAACTGTAGAATATTAATGTACAAAATATAACCAAACAAAAGATGACAGTATGTTCATTCTTTATTAATAAATCTGATGTGGCCAGCACATTACCTTCCGTCAGTTATATGAGGTAGTTACGAAAATTCTACCGGTGAACTGTTACCGGTAAACAGCTTTTATCAGTTTATAGCTACCGGAATCTATATTTTAAGAACGCAAGTGGTAAACAGGGTAGATCCATAACCTACGAAAAAATTTGAAAATTTAAAACAGGTTAGAAATTTAACGTAGTTAACAAAATGAGCAGAGTCCTACTTTAAACACATTTCCACTTTTACCGCGCACGCTTCGCTGTGCATCACTACCTTTTTTTGATAACTTTTTACCATTCGTGTTTCCGAACACAGTCGGTAGATGCGGTATCTACCGGTAGAATTTTCGTAAAAGCGTATGTATTTTCTATAAAATCCATACAGAAAGTTCCTTGATGGTTCCTAGCAAAAAATTATAAATTTCTTGTATGTACATTACCTTTCGACAGTTGTATGTATTTTATACAAATTTCATACAGAAAATTTCGAGCAAAAATATCGTAACACAAATATACTACGAATTTACGAATATGTCAGCGCACTTGATACTGACATCTTTCAATCAGAATTTTCTTAATATAGTAGCTGTTTCTAGCATAGCTGGCTAATTTATAAAATTTAATTTCTTTATAATTTTATAACTCTATATCCATTTAATATTAAGTATAAAATGCAGTCAAATCGTATAGAGAATACAATGTTCTTTAATATTTATAATAACATTAAATGTGAAAAAATTATATTTAACATCGTTTTTTCAAGAAAAACTGTTAAAATCTGCAAATGAGGGTACTTCCGGTTGACCAATTATAACCAAAATCTAATCAGCTCTTCATATGGATGCAACGAAGAGGAATACGAAAGAATTATAATTTTTGGAATTGTAGTATTAGAGTTATCGTAGACGAAAATTTTGTTACACACACACATCCACACACACACACACACACACACACACACACACACACACACACACACACACACACACACACATATAGACATCATCGTAAAAATAGTAAAATCGTATTGTAGGGACCCTAAAACGTGCTTATTCATCAAAAACTCACCACCGAATTTTTTGACCAAAGACAATACCTTCCTTACCTAAAGGTGACGGAAGGTAAAAATCACTGTGAACATAGGAATATACATATAACAGAACTAAAAACAAAAGTGAAAAGGTGTCCTTAACGGCCGCCAGCCGTTAAGATGTATAACGGACGCATCACAGAATAACGAGAGATTTTGTCACGGAAAATTTATAAACAACAAAAGAATTTATCAAAATGACAGGAGAAAGAATTTTCAGAAGATATTCCTATATGTTTAAATTATTTGTCATTATCATTACTAAAAATCTTGAACGCCACACGGCCGATATACAAATAATAGACTTGGCTGATTAACTTCAGCCCTGTCCGTTATTTGCTTTATATCGGCCTATTAATGTTAATAACTATTTACGCACTACGTACGCACTATATTAAAGCGAAAAATAAATGATTCGCTTCTAACATTTCGTTATATTGTAAAACGATATTTAATTTTCTACTTTTTTTGGAAAATATCTGAAACTTCCTCCGTATTAGTAGGTACATTTTTATTTATACTATGATACTATACTAGTACATAAGAACATGAGAGCTACCTATTAAGCCTCTCTATCGCCATTGTACTTCTTAAAGAATTTTTCAAATATTTGAATATATAAAATTCAGAAAATGATTAACTTAAATACATTATATGTTCAATTCATTGGACTTTAAGAGGGGTCTCAAGCCCCCTAAGCCCCCCGCTGAATACGCCACTGATATTATTTATTGATATAATTCGATTTGCTGTGTTTTAATGTTATAAATAAATAAATAAATATATCATCACGGCTTATTACCTATTGCTGGGTGTGCCAATCTGCTTTGTACCTACACAGATATCGGTAATGATGAATATTTTAATGTTATAGTAGTATCAATATTAGTATGCTAAAATAAATGAAATAAATAAACGTTTGTTTTAATTAATAAGCCCTATTAAATAAATAAAAAAAAATTTCAATATTTGCAGTCGTAAAAGCAGATTATAGAATGCAAATCCCTAAGTGGCCATAATTAACTACGGCAACGTATGATATTAATATCTGTTCAATGGCATTAATTAAGGAAAGTAAGATATTATCTGCAATCGATATTGTAGGTGTAGGGTAATTAAGCAATTTGTCACACGGCTTTCAGAGATCTCACTCTGAATTGGTAATAAATTCTTTCAATTCTGCCATTGGATCGGATCGGTTTCTTCTTCCAAATACGTTTAATTTGCAATTTGTTGAACACATGGCGGACATAGATAAGGCGTAATAAATCAATTTCATTTAACGAGTTTTCAGTGGCGATTCATGCTTTACGAACTATTCAGCGTAATTAGTTAGTCTCCACGAATGGAATTCAACAGTCGTTATCAAATTAAAAAATGTGATTGTTAAAAAAGGACACAAATTACAATGAAATGATCTGTAGGTTATGTGCAATGTTTTGGAAATGGTACAAGTAGTGGACAGAGAAATACTTCAAACAAAATATTTGTATAATTATTTTCCTACAGGCAGTGTCCGGTCACGGCAGCCGGTTTTATGAATAGGTATATCTTAAAGGCCCGATACTGAATCTGATGTGGCCAGCACATTACCTTCCGTCAGTTCTATGTATTTTGTATAAATGTCATACAGAAAGTTCCTTGTAAAAAATTCCATTTCTTGTACATTACCTTAAGGCAGTTGTATGTATATTATACAAATTCCATACAGAAAGTTTCTAACAAAAGATCCTATATTTCCAGTAAAATTATAACAAAAACATACGGTCAACTGCACTAGGTTATGTGTAATGTTTTGGAAATGGTACAAGTAGTGGACAGAGAAATACTTCAAACAAAATATTTGTATAATTATTTTCCTACAGGCAGTGTCCGGTCACGGCAGCCGGTTTTATGAATAGGTATATCTTAAAGGCCCGATACTGAATCTGATGTGGCCAGCACATTACCTTCCGTCAGTTCTATGTTTTTTGTATAAATGTCATACAGAAAGTTCCTTGTAAAAAATTCCATTTCTTGTACATTACCTTAAGGCAGTTGTATGTATTTTATACAAATTCCATACAGAAAGTTTCTAACAAAAGATCCTATATTTCCAGTAAAATTATAACAAAAACATACGGTCAACTGCACTTGACACTGACACCTTTCAGTCAGAATTTTCTTAATATAGCAGCTGTTTTCAGAGTTATAGCATAGCTGGCTAATATATGATATTTAATATCTTTATAATTTTTTACCTCTATATCCATTTAATATGAAGTATAAAATGCATTCAAATCGTATAGAGAATAAAATGTTCTTTAATATTTATAATAACATTAAATATGAAAAAATGATATTTAACATCGTTTTTTTAAAAAAAAACTTTTAAAATCTTCAAATAAGGGTACTTCCGGTTGACCACTTATAACCAAAATCTAATCAGCTCTTCATATGGACATACAAAAGGAGAATACGAAAGATTATAATTTTTTGAATTGTAGTATTGACGTTATCGTAGACGAAATTTTTGTTACACACACACACACACACGCACACACACACACACACACACACACACACACAGACATCGTAAAAATAGTAAAATCGTATTCTAGGGACCCAAAAACGTGCTTATTCATCAAAAATTCACCACCGAATTTTTTGACCAAAGCTAATACCTTCCTTACTTAAAGGTGACGGAAGGTAAAAACGTTACAATACATATACAGTAAAAAAAATCTGATGTGGCCAGCACATTACCTTCCGTCAGTTCTATGTATGTTGTACAAATTTCATACGGAAAGTTCCTTGCTAAATTAAATATTCTATTTCTTGTACATTACCTTCCGGCAGTTGCATGTATTTTATGCAAATTTCATACAGAAAATTATTATTTTGTGACGTTTTCTATATACATTGTAATGTATCTGCAGAAATAAAAGATTTATTATTATTATTTCTTGTATACATTACCCTAAAGCAGTTGTATGTATTTTATTCAAATTCCATACAGAAAGCAAAAGATCCTATATTTCCAGTAAAATTACAAGACACTATGTCAATTTTACTTGACACTGACATCTTTCAATCAGAATTTTCTTAATATAGTAACTGTTTCCAGAGCTATGGCTACTTTATGAAATTTAATTTCTTTATAATTTTTTAACTCTATATCCATTTAATATTAAGTATAAAATGCAATCAAATCGTATAGATAATAAAATATTCTTTAATATTTATAATAACATCAAATGTGAAAAAATTATATTTAACATAGTTTTTTCAAGAAAAACTGTTAAAATCTTCAAATGATGGTACTTCCGGTTGACCAATTGTAACCAAAATCTAATCAGCTCTTCATATGGATGTAACGAAGAAGTATACAAAAAAATTATAATTTTTGTAACTGTAGTATTAAAGTTATCGCAGACGAAAATTTTGTTACACACACACACACACACACACACACACACACACACACATCCACACACACACATCCACACACACGCACACACACACACACATACAGACATCATCGTAAAAATAGTAAATTCGTATTCTAGGGACCCTAAAACGTGCTTATTGATTAAAAACTCATCATCGAATTTTTTGACCAAAGACAATACCTTCCTTACCTAAAGGTGACGGAAGGTAAAAATACGTACGTATGTGCGTTCACGCTATTTATTTAGACGTTATGTGAAATCTCTTTATTACCTTGATTCATAGCCGTACGAATAACGTTATTTTTTGTCAGTGGACTCACACTGACCCTGGGTCAGTACCTTATTTTTCACATATTTGGTTTTACATTTGCTTGCTTGCTTTTACTGCAACATATGTTTTTCTAATAATAATATAACAGTAGTATCTTATATACCCTCATAAAAATTCAGTAAACGACACTACTGAATTTGACAGAACAAAGTCTTAATTCATTCAATTCGTAGATGCGCTTGATCGGACATTGTAATAGGTTTCGTAGATAAACAAAATATAGTTGATTTTTCATCTCATACTCTAATTCTAAAAGAGCTCGTATATATTTTGATATACATTTGGAATCAATTTGACATAGGTAGTTATAATAGTATTAGTCCCAACTTTAAGCACTGTTAGCATCATAATAACAATATAAAAATCTTCTTTGAAGTGGGCCAATGATGATAAAATAATTATCCTAAATAAAATTTCAATTAACAACAATAAAATGTTGAGAATTCTCAAGCATTCATTCACAACGAATGTAGGCAAGCAGTTCAAGTAACTCTCCACTTCAAGAACACTTTCTTTTGTTGTGATCTAACGAATCAAGATTAAACTATCATCGCTCATACGGTCTAGTATTTTTATTTTGTCCTTTGGTAATTATATACCTATCTGTGCCAGACCTTTCCAAGACTACGAGGAAGAAAAGAAGAAATGTAGTTTTTGTCGTGCTTCTACTATCGGTAGTTTTAATTATCACTAGAAGGTTAAGCGGATGGAAATCCGCAAGGAAACATGCAATATGTCTAACTGACTGCATTAATATTCTATACTATTAGCTTGTATATCGACGGAAAAATTTGGAGAGAGAGTCAACCACACATTAGAAAATGTACTCATATATCTATAACAAAAATTACAGCATAAGATTGGTTTCCACGAGATAATTAGCACGTAAACAGTCGTAAGCATTTGGTTCAAATCGCCAGGGGAATGGGATTATTGACGTAATGTCAAAACTGACAGTATTATAATATAACGTATACTGTAATAATTTTGTTTATTTGAAATCGTCACTAAAGAGCACAACCCCTCTGTATCACGTACGATAATGAGATAACAAATAAAAGCCTCATATATACCATGTGTGTATGACAAAGATATTTGATAAAAGTTTAGTAATTCTTAATGACGTGAGTAATCGTGGAAATAAAAAATAAAATTCTATATTTTTACCTCGCGCTACCCTTGGTAAGAGAGGTATAAGGATCGTGCTAAAAATCGCATATCGAGATTTTGGTAAACGACCACGTTTTATGGTCCCTAGAATCCAATTTTAACATTTTCACGATGATGTTTGTGTATATGTGTATGTGTGTGTATGTGTGTGTGTGTGTGTGTGTGTGTGTGTGTGTGTGTGTGTGCGAGTGCATGTGCGTATGCGTGTGCATATGCGTGTGCGTGTGAGTGTGCGTGTGCGTGTGCGTGTGCTTGTGCGTGTGCGTGTGCGTGTGCGTGTGCGTGTGCGTGTGCGTGTGCGTGTGCGTGTGCGTGTGCGTGTGCGTGTGCGTGTGCGTGTGCGTGTGCGTGTGCGTGTGCGTGTGCGTGTGCGTGTGCGTGTGCGTGTGCGTGTGCGTGTGCGTGTGCGTGTGCGTGTGCGTGTGCGTGTGCGTGTGCGTGTGCGTGTGCGTGTGCGTGTGCGTGTGCGTGTGCGTGTGCGTGTGCGTGTGCGTGTGCGTGTGCGTGTGCGTGTGCGTGTATGTGTGTGTGTGTGTGTATGTGTGGATCCTTCACTCTATCTCAAATACTATCATTCAGATAATTTTGAAACCTTGTATTTCGAACTTTTTCTGTAATGGCAAGAGCCCATTAGATTTTGGTGAAAATCGGATAACCGAAAATGGCACTTTACTAGAAGCTCAAAATAAGTTTTCTTCGAAGAATACCTTTAAATGTTATTTTTCCGAGTTTAGTGTTATTATAAAATTAAAGGTTATTAAATTTTCTATAGATTTGCATTAATACTTTTTCTATATATTTTATGGATAAATTTATAAAATTATCTATAATTTAAATCCCAGAGCCTACGCTTTAAACAAACAAAACGCAGTTATTCAAATGTATGTAACTGACAGATAAATGTCACTATCAAAGAACTAATCATTTCAAAATAATATTAGTAACGTTTTAAAAAGAAAAAAGTAAATATAACGATAGAAAAGGAATTTAATACAGTTTCCAGCATAAGTACATATGTAGGTATGTATTTAGATTAATAAAAATTAACGATTCACAAAAAAGTTTAAGCTAATCCTCATTTTTGGATTAGTGAATTCTATTCTATCCCGATATTTAAAATTTAATTCTCATTTTATTATAGCTCCGGTGGCTCAATGGTTAGAGCAACGCCTCATGTCATGAGTGCCCTCGGGGCTCTGGGTTCGAATCCCACTAAGGCATGGATGTGTGTGAATGTGAACCCACTCTGTAATTGGGATTTAATCCTGTTGAGGGGTTTAAAAAAAGGTAGTTACTTGGATTAGATTAGACTATATTTTAAGAAATATACTGTCAAAATTATAGTAAAATTCGCTAATCCAAAAGTAAGGATTAACTTAATCTTTTTTGTGACTGTAATGGCTGTAAATGGCGGGAGGTATTGTGTTGGCCACACCAGATTTTTATCTTTTATTTGATGACATGATAAATGTGATACATCTTGAATTTCAAGATTAGATATACATATTGAGAAATCAAGCCAAGCTTGACGTTTTAAAAAGCTTAAAATATCAAGCCAATTTTTAGTTTAATTAAGCCCAAGCTAAGCCAGATATTTAGATAACCTTGAAATATCATTAAAGCTAAACCAATCAATTAAAGGTTAAAGGTACAGGAGGTATTGCCAAAATTTAAAAATAAATCTGTTGAAATAAAAACGAAATTCTATTCTGGAGCGGAAAATGAAGAGTCTATATCGTTAATTCCTGTAATCGAACTTTTCGATTAATGGTTTCATTTCAGACGTCAATTTACAGACGTCATTTCCAGACATTTGTTCCTGTCATTTATTCGGAAAAGAATTTTAAAATGGCCTGAAATTTATCGCATTACATTTTTACATTTTCTCGCTGTGCTGTGAGACAGTGATGTTTCACTGTAATAAATTTTACATACGCGTATTACATGATATTAAAATTATAAATTACGCATCAGGTAATTAAATTTTCATGAATTCATAATATGTATTTCAACTTCAATTCAACCATGGAAAGGAACTGAGATTGATTTTTAAATCATTAAAGAACAATGAAATGTTTCAAAAGGGATTTATACAAATTAGGAAAAAAATATATCAGGATTTAAAAATGTATTCTGTGATGAGTTTATTGATATTTTGTAGGCGGTAGAATTGGTATTTCAAAACATTGATAAATATAATTTAATTTCATGTGACAATCATTTGCTCATCACGCTAATTGTCGTTTTGGGGTTCATATTAATTTTACATTAATAATAAAAGCATTTCCATGTTTTAAAATTATTAAACAAAAAGTGTTTTGCGCAAAACAATAACGACAGTTGCAATATCTTCTTTTATTAATATTGTTAACATTTTTTTTATTTGTTTACTTACGCATTTCTGGTTATGCTAATCTGCTTGTATTCGCAGATTTCGGTAATGATTAATATTTAAAAAAGCTTGATTAGGTTAGAAAATTCAATTCCGTTGAGAGCATAAAATTGAAAAATAGTTTGACGATAGTTGGAATCGAACCAGGACCATCCGAATCACACCCAGTCACCTAACACACTTAGCCACGCGATATTATAATACAGAATTATTTTAGGTAAAAAAAAAATAAAAGATGTGAGCATAAAATTCTAAATCTGAATCAATGAGCAAGATTAATAACGGTAGATATTATGTATTGATGTTTACCGATAAGGTTTTTTTTTTACTGATCAAAATTTGGTTGCTAAGACAACAAAGGCAATAAAAAGTAATCCTACAAAAAGCCTACGAGCGGTAAGTGAATAAAAAATTTTTCTATTCCCACTTGAAAAACTTATCATTTCTTCACAATCTGCAGAATGGATATGTAGGCAATACTAGTTAACTGAACGGATTTAATTTCATATCCATTCTAGGATGGATATGAAATCTACGAATCACAAATCACGTAAGTCGTGTACCCTAGGCAACTGTATATTCATTTATTACAAGATTAAGGAGAAGAACAATACAAATGTCACATTTAATATTTCAATGTTGTCATTTAGATGAAAATATTTTCGGTTTAAAAAGAGATTTGTATAATTTAATAACAATTACCTGAATTATATTATGAATTAGTTGTACGTATTGAAAAAGAACGTATAAAAATGGGAATCAGAACGGTATGAAATGTTACATTGAAAAGTCAAGGTTATCCTTTTTAGATTTGTCAATAAAAAATCGTAAGTAGTATGTAAAGTATTGTATACTTTAAAATAAAATATAATTTTAATAACAAATGTGGTGCACTCTCCACGCCAACAATGAGTGCCCGTGAGGTGACGCCTGGTAAACGCCCGTACGGTACAAATATGTCATCATCATTACCGATATCTGCGTACAAAGCAGATTGGCACGCCCAGCAATGGGTAATATGCCGTGATGATATATTTATTTATTTATTTTATTAAGAAAGCTTAGGAAAATAATAGTTTCTTCAGTTATCTTTAGTTGTTTCTGATGTATTCCACGTATTTTATTACCTCTGATATTTTTGATGACATTTTCATCCTTACATTTTTGAGTTTATAATGTAATGATCTTATTTTCCAACTGTACTTTAACTATCCCTGATGATGATTCATTCGGAATCGAAGGTAAGAAAGTAAATTAGATTATTGAATAAATACTGTTTACCACGACTGCATCTCCAATTATTTCTCATCATTCCTACAATCACCACTATGGTGGTGCATTCATAAATGAAAATTAGGTTTATGGTTTTTTTTTAGGTTTAAGGAAGTCATTCATAAATGTAAGTTTAAATTAACTCTAATTTAGTTTTGATATGTACAGACATCTCAGAGGTTATTCTAAGGATTTTTTTCTACTGCACAAGAAAATAAATCCCTGTATATTCTATTCCCTTTAATCCATTCAGCAGATGTCGCTCGCATCAACGCCAATTTTAAGTAGCCGAAATTATATTGGATAAACTTGTCTCTTGTCTCCAATTTCAGCCAATCAGAAAGGTTAAAACTATTCCCTATTCTCTACAATACTGAATGGCTTAAATGGAACAGAGTATAGGTTTATAATATTTTGGTAAAACATCTTTGTTTAATTCAAGTTGGATTATAACGAAATACTAGAACATCCACAAATAGAAAAGTTGCGGAAACTGACGCTTCCAGAGTTAGTTCTTAACTATTTCTTCGGAATTAAATTTAAAAAATATAAAATCGTGTCTCGGAATAGCTTGTCGGTAGATTCCGAAAATGCGGTTTTGTATATTTATTATAACATGCCTGTTAGAATGAGATCCCCGGAAAGCCACAATGATAAGCGTGAGCACATAGTCAAGGAGTCAAGGCAACCTCTAAAGGTATTTTTTGCTGAGGCCAATGTTAGTGATGAGGATAAGACAAGCGAAGAGTCTGAGGGAAAAGCTAGTACAATTTTAGTGCTTACACAGGATGTTTCTAAATCTATGTCACTAATTTTAAGGGTATATAGTACTAACTAATATGTATAGTTCATGTTTTTTTTTAAATTTTATTTGGTTTATTCGAAATAAATGAAAAATAACTGCACAGATTTTATTTTCCCACTGCACAATTTGCTTTTCCTACTGCACATTTTGCGTCCAACTGCACGTTAGAATAACCCCTGAGACATCTACGTAAATGCTTCAAAAAACAAGATTAAAATATCGGTAGAGCAGTACTTAACAGATACCCGTGCACCGTGAAACTTTCATTCATTTGGCATTATTGGTTATATTTCAGCAATTAAGTTTCGACAGTCTGCATGGTCTTCTCGCATTTGTTTAAGAAGCCGAATCCATCAAGTGAATACTAAATAAAGATGGGTGTATATATTTATATCGCTTCAGGCTCGTTCTCATTGGTTAAGTTTGTGACGTCAAACTAAATCATAAACCTAAAGTTTGGAACTTGCAACATTTAGCTTTATGATTTGGATTTAGGGAAACTAAATTATGAAGTGTGAATGGAGTTATTACATAATATGCGGCCAAAGTCTTTAAATCTAAAGTATAAACCATATATCTAAACCTGATTTTCATTTGTGAATGTACCTTAATAGTCAAGTAATACCAATAAATTTAAATAATATTGTTTAATAAAATTTCAAATATCTATAGTTCATATTTTACTTCTTTTCGTTAGTCGTAGGAAAAGTATGCTGTACAACTCGAGTGGCACGTCCATATCGCTTTTGGATATGGACATCATATACATACACTTTTGTTGTACAAACTGCTATTTTACATTATCTTAGTAACAGTATTAGAATAAATACAAATCATAGTTACCTTCAGTAAAACAATTTTGTAGAAATGCTAAAGGATGTCGGATCGTGCAAAAAATATAATAAGCATCACGGACGTTAAGTGCATTTATACTGCTTTGTATAATTATTCTCTAGCGGTAAACTACACTTACCGATTACTATTATTAGGTCTTATTTGTAATTTCTATTCAAGTGAACAATTATTCATTAATAGTCCTAGTGATGCCGCGAGATCTCGAATTTTCGAGATCTCGTCTCGAATTTCTCGAATTTTCAAGACGATATTAACCTTATTCTCGTCTCGATAATTCGAGACGAGGCGAGAGTAATGCCTTCGAGATTTGCTCGAGACGAGAGTGGAAAGTCGAGATCTAGAATGTATTTTTTTTAAAGCAATTAAAATGTACCTATAAAAGAACAAAATATTCATCGGTATATATAAATATTTGAATTGCCTCATCATTTACATTCATTTTTACTTATTCATTTTAAAGTTATTTTGGGTTTTAGCAAAAAAAAATGATACCTATGATGTACTCTTCACACCAGCTTCAAGTGGCCACACTAATACCCAAATATATAATTATAATTACCAATATCTGCGTACAAAACTGACTGACATGCCCAGCAATGGTTAGTAATGATATTGAGTATTTTTATACCTGATCATTTAAATGCCACACAGTAAAATAATCAGATTTAATTAATGGTACCTATTCGTTTTTTTGCTAATTATAAATTCGAGAAATTCGAGACTCTCGAGTCGAGATCGAGAGAAGGCTAGAAAAATTATGACGAGACGAGAGTGGATTGATTCTCGCCGTTTCTCGTCTCGCGGCATCACTAAATAGTCCTATATTCGGCAGAAAAAAATTGTGTTGTATAGTGCCTTTTATATTAAAGCAGATATACTCATACAATATTCGATATCAATTTCAAGAAAAACTATTGTATTTCCGGCATTAATATTATTTTGAGGGTATTACAGTATTAAATAGATAAGATAAAATTTTACTTACTTAGTTCTGGCCAGTCACTGTAGACCAAGTGTATCTTATTATGAACATCCTCGCTTTTGTTCATTTGTAGTGGCTCTGGGCGCACAGAAAACCTCGGCGAGTTGAAAACGAAGTTGGCATTGTCCGCCAGTTGTTTGTTTATCTGCGAGATCTCTTTCTTAGGGACATAAGACGTCGCGCTCTTCTCCCAAGGTAGAGGCGTCACAACGTAAACCCTTTCATGTGTCAGTGGGGAGATCGTTACTTGAATTTTATCCCATTCCTCCTTGGAAGGCTTCGCACTTGATCCTTCCACTAAGTTACTATCGATGGACTCGGATAAGTTTTGAGGGTGGTGAACAGAGCCTGATCCTAAGTAATCGTGATTGAATAATTTTGAATTTCGCGGGGAATTTGTCGTGGGTTCATTTTTAAGTATTGATTGTGTGGTTAGGTACTCTTCGGGTATTTTCTTTGAATACGCAAAGCGAGATGTAGTGCTTTGTACGTCGAATTTCATTTTGTTGAATTCTTGTTCTGTCCATACATCAATGTTCTTTTGCAGTTTTAAAATGTCAAACGGGAGGTTCTGGCTTTGACTAGCATCAATATTTACAGTAGCGTCTTTAAAGAAATCTTGAATATTTGATATTGGAGATGGAGTTTGCGCGATATTAGTTTTGCTTTCTTGGAAGTTGTGGTCTATGTATTTCGACCACTGCGATTCCTCCGCTGATGGTAACTTACTAAACAAAGATATCGGAGGATTGTACGGCGGATTAATTACTTTTTTTGAATCCAATTTGTTCCAGTTTTTATTGTTAGTAGTGTACGGCACTATAATTTGTATTTGTTTTGGTTTTTTTGTTGTATACGACACATAATTGTTGGAATTAATCCAGTTTGGTGGTTGCATTGCTGTCGGAAGACCTGCAACACTAGGGTTCCAACTACTATAATCTATAGAAGGTTGCGTAAATAATGCATTGTTAGTAGCTTGTGCATTTTCGTTTACTTGTATAGCAGTTTTTTGCGAGTTTTCCGAAGGCTCAAATGGTTTTGGTGGATTGTTATTTTCGCTTAAAAGTTGCTTAGCTATAATTGCTGCTAAATTTTCATCGTGAAGTAGAGTTTGTAATGATGGTTCAATCCGTATATTGTCGGTATTTTTTATGTTGGTAGTATCAGGTACACTTATAGTTGGTTTTGTGTCTTCTATTGTATTTAATATATTTGGAGTGAATTTTAATTTGGTTGATATTGCTTCATCGTGAACAGCCACTGAAGCATGATTATCTGAAGCTTCTTGGTGGTGTTCATCTCCATCAACAACAATGGGGTTGTCTTTTAAATTTCTATAATCATTATTATGTTGTTCTTGTTGTTGTTCATTATCATCGGCTAGATTGTCGTGAACAACTAAATCTATTATAGGACTTTGTACAACGTTTGGCGGATATTCGATAGTAGATAAGAAGTCCGCAACAGGTACACTTTGAGAAATTTGTACATTGGTTTGTGCGTGATTTATTACAGCACCCCCAGTTGGGATGGGGATGTGCGATCCTTGAGATTGTACGTTATCGATTGCTGAAGGATTTTGATGTCTGAAAATTTGTGCATTTTTTATGGGTAGTATAAACGTTTGACTCATTTGCGGAAAAGGTATAGGTTCAACAATTCTATTACCGAAATTTGGAGGTATATTAAATGTTTGATAATTTCCGCTTTCGTCACCATTAGAAATTGGTAATTCGTGTGGAGGTGGTAAATATTCATCGCTAGTAAGTTTTATGTTTTCATTTTGAATAGGTCCAGATGCCGGTGGCCCATAACTATTCTGTACCTTAATGTTATTGTTGTTATTATTAACTGGTGTTACAAAATGTTGTGGAGGTATATCATAATTATTAGACACCCCAGATCCAGTCGGCGTTGGAAAAGGCGGTAAATATGAATTTCCCCCTAAAGATGGCGCCTCATAATTTTTTGTAGGTGGAGGTTGTTTTGGTACACCATAATTGGTCGACGGTCCAGGTGTTCCATAATTTGATGGAAGTTTTGCAGGTGGTGTACCATAATTCGAACTTGGTTTTGAATTATAGTCCAGTGAGTTTTGCGGGCCAAAATTGTTGGCCGGAGGGCCGTATATACTTGAAGTGGGAGGTGGTCCCATAAACGCACTAGGCCTTGGAGGTCGTATTGAATGAGGACGAGGTCTTCGGAAAGACGGCGGACCATATTTATTAGGAATTAAAGGAGTAGGTGTTGGAAGAAATTGTGGTTTGTGTTTTGGTGGACCATATTTGATTGATAGTTCACCTATACCTGGTGGATTATATGTATTAGTAGGCCTATTAGGTAATTTGGGTGGTAATATTTCTTCTATGCCTTGGTTTGGTGGACCATATTGTCCATTTGGTTGTGGAGGTGGCGGACCAAAATTTCCTTGAGGGATTTGGGGCGGACCATAATTATTGCTAGGGGCAGCAATTGGTGGACCATATTGGTTATTAGGAGGAGGTGGAGGAATACCATAATTACCAGATGGTACAGGTGGTGCACCATATTGGTTACTAGGAGTTGGTGGTACACCATACTGGTTGTTAGGTTGCGGAACACCATATTGTTTTGGTGGTCTATTTGGTAGACCATACACATTTGGTCTATTTTTACTACTTAAATCTGTATTTGGCACAAAACCTATTAAAGTATTTGAACCATAGTTACTAACAATTGGTATCCATGGTTCTTTATTGCACGGATTACAATCTTTCTCATCTGATGATGTATTTGGAGGAAGATATTGATTAGAATTTCTCGTTTCTTGAGCATTTAAATTTGGTTGGATTATATTTAATTTAGTTATTTGTGAAGGACTTTTTACAATTGGGGGACTATACGAGGGTAGAGGTCTATGTTGGGCCGGAGGACTATATGAGGGTGGTGGACTATGTGAAGGCCCATTCGTTGGTGGACGAAAAATTGGCCCTGATGGAGGACTATGTATAAATGGAGATTCGGAAGGTCCACTAGATTGGACCGAACTAAATGTTTGTGGTCCGTTGGGTCCTGGAGGACCATGGTGCAATCCGTTAGGTCCTGGAGGATTATTGTGTAATCTTATTGGTCCAGAAGGTGGAAGTATTAATGCAGCAGGTGGCAAGGCATTAATTACTGTCGTTTTCTTGTCTGATTCGCCGAATGATCGAAACCAGTCAGTTATTCTCGAAAAATATGATCCTCCTTGTGGCGCTTGTTTTGTTATGATTAAAGGAGGAGGACTCAAACTATCATCTATCCTTTTTTGAGTTTGTTTTTCTTCTGCGTACGAAATTGCCAGGTACGACAGAAGCAGCGCCGTGAATATCTGCAACAATAAACAATAAAATGTAATTAATTCAAACTGAAAATTTATCCTCCGTGCCAACACTGTCAGCTAAGTTAAAGTTTGAGTTAAAGTCTAAGCCGGCTTTAAGACAATAATGTATTTAATGCTTGTGTAAGCCCAAAGTTACACATCCTAAATCCACAGTCTTAGGGGTCGGCGGCCTAGATGTAGTACGCAATTAATACGGATGGACATATATCAACCATCAAACTAACAGAGTAATAACAAACATTTCGACGAATTTCTTGTCATAATATTGTCATAATGAAATCAGCACATTGCAATATCGACGCCAAGGAGATTGGAATAGGAGCCTGAACCTTTTCAATAAACAAATTAAAAACCTTCGCAAATGGTGAGAAATTACTACAAATTTTCTTCAACTAGTTTAATATATATACCGTGTGTCTATCTTAAAGTTGTACATAGGAGATTAACATGGGAAATCAGTTTTTTACCAATTTCCTGCTCGCCTAATTATTTTAATCAAAAACGCTTTAAATAAAAGTTTTAGGGCATAAAATTCTGTATTTAAATCAATAAACAGAATTACGTTTACATGGATTGTAACGACAGAAATTAATTATGAAAATGTCGACAATTACGTTGAAAATATCGACAGCCATGGAATTGAACAAATAATAAATAAATGCTTAAGTTTTATCAAACTTATTTGACGTTTCTGACAATTTGATAAAACGTTAAGCATTTATTTATTTTTTGTTCAATTCCATGGCTGTCGATATTTTCAACGTAATTTTGAAAATTTTTATATTTAATTTCTGTCGTTACAAAGCATGTAAAGATAATTCTGTTTATTGATTTAGATGCAGAATTTTATGCCCTAAAACTTTTATTTGACGTGCTTTTGTTTAAAATAATTAGGCGAGCAGGAAATTGCAAAAAACTGATTTCTCATGTTAATCTCCTATGTACGAGTACACCTTTAAGACAGACACACGGTATGTATATATATATATATATATATATATATATATATATATATATGCCAAGTTGCGGTAACAAAGGCTTAAATTTTAAGCTACTCTTAAACAAGAAAAAATGCAAATCGAAATAATTGTGACGGCAATGCATAATAATGCATTTGACATTTTATATCGTTGCAATATTGTCAATTTAAGAAACACTTAAAATTTGAGTTACGTTGGTGCAACTGGCCATTAAACTTACAAAAATAAATTATATAGGTACAAAAATTAGAAAAGAGGCGATTTGTGTCCATAACTCGCGAACAATCACAGAATCTTAATCTGATTGAAATTTTTATTGAAAATATTTTGGATATTTAAAATACAGATTTTTTCTTTTGGGTTTTACAGAGTTGCTTTATTTTTGTCTAATACCATATACAGGATTAGTCACGGGAGAGTTACTTTCAAAGTCCGTTTGTGTGCAACCCTAAATACAATTTACAACATCGTCTAGCTTCCTCTTTTAAAAAAATAGAATATTTAATTCACGATTGCTTTGCCTGTTTAGTGATGGTTCTGTCATTTTTACATTAAACAATTAAATAAGGTCTGTTGTCATTAGTATTTTGGGTTGCAAACAAACGGGCTTTCAAAATAACTCTTCCGTGACTAACCCTTTAAATAGGGATAGAAAAAATATTTCTCGGTGTAGGTATAAGTCTTGCTGTAAATACTTTTCGTTATTTTGCAATTCGAAAAATTTAATTTAACTCTTTAACGGTTCATCCTAGGAAAAAAATTGAAGAATCTTGTTTTGTATAAAATTTCGGTACGGATCACCGTTTTCAAGAAAAATGACAAAAACCAAAATATGTCGCCTTTTTCCAAATTGGCAAGGGGCTGTTGCATCAGTGTACAGGATGCCGTATAAAAGCTTTTGTTGCAATTTCTTTTTGATGTTGGGGGTATTTTTCAGTAGATTTCCTGAACAACAATGTTTTTAATTGAAATAATCGCCAACGAATTTAACCTTTCTTCTTTCTTAGTATAACGTAAAAAAATATAAATAGGATTTAATTAATATAAGTTTGCTGCAACTGGAATTGTCAGTCAGCATTATGATTACAGCTACACACTGGACGAGTCAATAAATTTATAATTTGATTTTTATTTTTTTGTTTTGCAAAAAAATAGTCTCAAAAAATGTCGTCCTAAAACCAATTTCGCCCTAGGCAGTCGCCTGGCTGGCCTGTAGCTCGGGCCGGCCCTAAATAAAGGATGTCGGTAGAGGCTAAGTCTGGCCTAGAAGATGGCCCTTAAAATGTCGGTCGACCTATTATTACTTGCCATTTGGCCCACACTCTTCTTAAGTTTTAAGTCTTTATTTAAAGTAGCCGGTAGAAGTTTGTTGAAAACCATATGTTTAGGGTTTAAGATTTGTTGAAAATGTAAACCGACCGGACTCGTAGTTTACTTTAAATTTCATTCAAATTTTTGAGATTAATATCTTCTTCAAGAATGGTTAATAAAACAGTAAATATTGTAATTATTACAAAGCCGCATATCGCTCTGACTGCTTGCATTATAACATAAAATGTCAAATTCGAATAAATAGGTACTTTAAAGACAATCTCTGTTTCATTTATCACAAAATAATTTCATTTCTGATCAAGGCGACTCTGGCCGAACGTGACACAAAACAGAAGACGTAATCGTCTGTTCCCATGAAGCGTAAACAAACAAATGCACAGCAGTAGCATCCACGCGAATAATGTGATTGTCACCTGCGGAGAATGTTTATTAAGTGTATGTTTGGTGAAATCTACCTGAATGGCTTTGGATAGAGACCGTAGCTAAGCAACCTACATGCACATATCGCACGGTACGTTCGCATACACGTCGAGCACATATGGAGGAAGCAGATAATTTGAGAAGAGTATGTTGTTGACAACAGCTATACGAGTACATTTTTGGGTGTGCCAGTTGGCTTTTACTTTATACCGACCGAGATAGCGTAGTGATAGCGTTGTCGAAAGTACCGGGTTTGAATCCCGGCTAGGCTATGGAAGTTTGCGGTATTCATCTATTATACGCCCATATACAGGGTGTCTTAGGCCAACCGACACATGGGGGATTATCATGGAAAAAGGTTAATTGGGAATAGTATGTCCCCAATGCAAGATATTAAGTTGAAATATTCTGTGCTTATCCGGGGATACAAATTCTATGGATTATATTTCAAATCAGTCAATTTACATGTGTAATATTAGAAAAATTAAGAAATATTGTAGAAATTCCAGGATTGTTCTTCATATCCCGAAAAAAATAGTTTCCAAACAACGGTTCTGATAGTATGATGGTAGCGAGTGCGCTTAGTAATAAACTAAATTCGGAGAGACGTGTTCGAAACCAGCCGAGAGCAAAACTTATTTTTCAATTTTTTCTTTTCAAAATAATAATAATTATTATTTTTTTAATTTTTCATTAATATTTAATAAAATGGATACGTTGTACGCAGCACAACTTATTTATTTTATAAAATATAAATCGCACTAAATACAACAGCAAGAATTAAAAAGTTACAACAAATATTCGAAATGACCGCCATTTTATATTAAGCAAAATCCGAGACGATCATAACATTTTTGTCTCACTTTGTTCAGCTGTCGATTTGAAATAAGAAAAGAAAAAATGTAAGGACCAGGAGATCTTACAGGCTATTTAATGGTCCATTTAAAAAAATCCAAAAATATTTATTGTAATCAGTGTGATTCATATTTTACAAAATATAATTTATTATTGAAATAATGGTTATATTTTATTAAATATGAATAAAAGATTAAATACATATTAATGATAAAATAATTTTAAATACAAATACATATATTCATGTCTCACTACAAAATAATTCTCACATATATTTGCAAAATCTATGGGATATTTTAATATAAATTATATATACATACATATTCTTTATATTCAATATCCTGAAATTTTCTTTTTCTACTTTCCTTTTCTTTTTCTTTATATTCGTCATTTTTTCGCAAATTTCTTTTATATTCTTTTTTACGTATATTCTTTTGCGTGGTTGACTTTTTTTTTATTTTCATAATCTTCATAATGATGTACAAATATTTTTGACAGTGGCATACAAATATTTTTGACACACATTTACGTGTCAATTACAAACATTTGAATTGCCTTATTTTATATGCCTGTCTTTATCTCTAAATTTATAGAAGATATAATAATGAATTTATATTTATCGAATAAAGAATTTAACGTTCTTTAATATAAGTATTTACATAAATTTTCGATAAATTGTCCAATTGTTACCAAAACTTAATCAACTCTTCCCATTATTGTTACATTCAGGAATCCGTAGTTAAAAATGTCTTTAGATTTATAGTATTTGAGAGTTCGTGGATCCAACATCCACACGCACACACATCCACACATACATACACACACACACTTACACACACACACACACACACACACACACACACATACATACACATACACACACACACACATACGCGCGCGCGGGCATCATCGTAAAAATGTAATAATCGGATTCTAGGGACCTTAAAACGTGCTTATTCACTATAATCTGGATATTCGATTTTTAGCATAAATTCAATACCTTAGCGACAGGTAAAAAAATATATTTGCTCTCGACTGGTTCGGAACCCTACTCTACGAATTTTTACCTTCCGTCACCTTTAGGTAAGGAAGGTATTGTCTTTGGTCAAAAAATTCGGTGGTGAGTTTTTGATGAATAAGCACGTTTTAGGGTCCCTAGAATACGATTTTACTATTTTTACGATGATGTCTGTATGTGTGTGTGTGTGTGTGTATGTATGTATGTATGTGTGTGTGTGTGTGTGTGTGTGTGTAACAAAATTTTCGTCTACGATAACTGCCATACTACAATTCTAAAAATTATAATTCTTTCGTATTTCTCTTCGTTACATCCATGTAAAGAGCTGATTAGATTTTGGTTAGAATTGGACAACCGGAAGTACCCTCATTTGAAGATTTTAACAGTTTTTCTTGAAAAAACTATGTTAAATGTCATTTTTTCACATTTAATGTTATTATAAATATTAAAGAATATTTTATTCTTTATACGATTTGACTGCATTTTATACTTAATATTAAATGGATATAGAGTTAAAAAATTATAAAGAAATTAAATTTCATAAAGTAGCCATAGCTATGAAAACAGCTACTATATTAAGAAAATTTTTATTGAAAGATGTCAGTGTCAAGTGAAATTGACATAGTGTGTGTCTTATAATATTACTGGAAATATAGGATCTTTTGCTTTCTGTATGCAATTGGTATAAAATACATACAACTGCTTTAAGGTAATTTACAAGAAATAATAATAATAATAAATCTTTTATTTCTGCAGATACATTACACTGTATATAGAAAACGTCACAAAATAATAATTTTCTGTATGGAATTTGCATAAAATACATGCAACTGCCGGAAGGTAAAGTACAAGAAATATAATATTTAGCAAGGAACTTTCTGTATGAAATTTGTACAAAATACATAGAACTGACGGAAGGTAATGTGCTGGCCACATCAAATTTTTTTTATTACCAAGCGCACACGTTACCATTATGCTATTTAAACCGTTGCTTGGGAACTATTTTTTCCGGGATATGAAAAATAATTCTGGAAATTCGATATTACACATGTAAATTGACTAATTTGAAATATAATCAAAAAATTAGTATCCCCGGATAAGCATACAAAATTTCAACTTAATATCTTGCACTGGGGAGATACAATTCACAATTAACTGATTTTCCATGTTAATCTCCCATGTGTCGGTTGGCCTAAGACACCCGGTATATCGAGTAAATAATTTTTTTGACTTTTACTCAAAAATGGGACATGCGTTTACTTAATATCTTTAAATATTGATTTAAACATAAAGTGCTACTTAAAGATTAAAATTAATTAACACTCTTTTATATTATATGGAAAAGACACTTCGCATATGTTTACTATTAGGGAAATCCTCAATTATTACAATTGTTTGTGTTCATATATTTATGATTGTATTAAAATAACTAATTTTCATAGAAAGTAGGTAATATTTACGTTCAAGACTTTTATTCTAGTCTAGCATTAAGACATGTGGAAAATTGATAGACTTCAGAGATATTCCGAATTCAAATCCCATTGAAGCCCATGTATAACAAAAATCTTTCTTTGGTCATAAATCTTGTCGTTCTTAATTGTCACTGTTTCCGCTGTGATTTCTAGTTTTGATAGAGTCACATGTACCTATCTAGAGCACAAGATCTAATTATCTATTTTACGATAGAGTCTATAACCCAGGATCCACAAATTAGATTACTATCTTGGCAGAATGAAACACAAATTCATGCATGCATAATCTGTCTCGAAGTTTTGCTAGTGTATACACTACTGCCACGAGTTGTGGTCTATTTAACAAGAAAGTACTAATTATACCATATTGGTAATGCGTTATGATATTACTGAGACATATTGGAGATGTACCGTCTTTCAAGCAATAGAAGAATCTGTCTTTGTGTTATTGTTGGTCTACTTAGATGACTTAGAAAAAGAAATATGTATACAACAAGGTTATAATAAGAAATGTTCGCTTCGCAAATGCATATTTTAACATTTTGCATGTAATAACACATTTCTTCGTATTATATTTTGTTTGATCTTAATGTCTATTTAATTTTATTAGTTTAGTATGCTTTTAACTTTATTAGTTTATATTTTTATTATATGCCTTTAAATGTAATCTGTCGCCTGTTGACCATTTACACCCCATTGTATTGGACTTAGGATTAAGTCGGGGAATTTTACATTTTGAATGTATTTGTTTAGCATTTATCCTTCGCTAGGTACTGGAATACATGTCCAGAACATTTTGTTTAACACCCCCCTTTTTTTTCTTGAATCTTTCTTGTGATTGGTGCGTTCCTCTTGTAGAGGGTGGTAACAATTGCAAGAATTTGTCTTAAATTCTGTGTTCACGAGAGTTGATACAGTTGTTGAACACAGTTGAAAATAGATAATAGTTGAAGATAGTTCGTATAATTTATAGTAAAAGTTCATATCGTTGAACATATACACATTCGTTTTTGCTACGTATGATGATGTAAATATTGTATATATGTATGTTATAATTAAAGTGGTATATCTGGTCCAATTGTTTTGTTTATTCGAAATCAGCGTTCGTTTATAAGTTTTCGTGTCACTGCAAGGAGTTTCCAAGCATCGCGATACTTAACAAGAAAATTATAATCAATTGTTGTTATAATGATTTTAAACATTTTAAATTCAATTAATTCACGGTATATTACCCATTGTCCAGTGTGCTAATTTGCTTTAACCACAGATATCGGTAATGATGATGACATATTCGCACCAAGCGAGTATTTACCAGACGTCTCTTCGCGGGCACTTATTGGTGGCGTGTAGATTGCATTCCGTTTTGAAATAATTTTGCATCGGTCAGGATCGAACCCACGTCTTTAGATAATTGAGAAAAGCACGATCAATATGAATATTTAAATGACATTATTATACTCCTAAAAGTAATTTATTGTCGTTAATATATGTACAAAGAAAATATTCTCTTCCAAAATTAAAATATTCATCTTTTAAGTACCAGAATATTATAATACACCAATAAAACTAATATTTAATGTGAATATATTAAATTTTTGATATGAAATATAAATAATCCAAATTATTGTTTTATGTAAACAAGAAAATCATAATACTAGTATTTCCATTTAATCTCTACGCCAGCAATGAGTGCCCGTGAGGTGACGCCTGGTACACGCCCGCACGGTACGAATATGCCATCATAATTCCCGATATCTGTAAACAAAGCAGATTGGCACATCTAGCAATGGGTAATATGCCATGATGATATAGTTATATATAACTATATTACACACTGACGTCTAATCGCTACCTGTAACAAACTACGATACATAATGCACAAAACTAGAGTCCTTATACCTGTTTTTACCTTCCGTCATACCTATAGGTAAGGAAGGTATTGTTTTTGGTCAAAAAATTGATGGTGAGTTTTTAATGAATAAGGACGTTTTAGAGTCCCTAGAATACGATTATACTATTTTTGCGATGCTGTCTGTATGCCTGTATGTATATTTCTATGTGTGTATGTGTGTGTATGTGCATGTATGTGTGTGTATGTATGTATGTATGTATGTATGTATGTGTGTGTGTGTGTGTGTGTGTGTGTGTGTGTGTGTGTGTGTGTGTGTGTGTGTGTGTGTGTGTGTGTGTGTGTATGTGACGATTTTTTCTCCGTCGATAACTCCAACACTACAATTCTAAAAATTATAATTCTTTCGTATTCAACTTCGTTACATTCATATGAAGCTGATTAGATTTTGGTTAAAATTGGTCGACCGGAAGTACCCTCATTTGAAAATTTAAATAGTTTTTCTTGAAAAAACGCTGTTAAATATCATTTTTTACATTTAATGTTATTATAAATATTAAGGAATTTTTTATTCTCTATACGATTTAATTACATTTTATACTTCATATTCAATGGATATTGAGTTAAAAAATGGTAAAGAAATTAAATTTCATAAAGCAGCCAGCTATGCAATAATACTGAAAACAGCTAATATAAATAAAATAAATTCTGATAGACAGATGTCAATGTCAAGTGCGATTGACAGTATGTTTTTGTTATAATTTTACTGCAAATATGGAATCAATTCTAAGAAACTTTCTGTATAGAATTTGTACAAAAACTGAGCAAAGGTAATGTACTAGAAATATAGAGTTTTTCGCAAGAAACTGTCTGTATGGAATTTTTATAAAATACATAGAACTGACGAAAGGTAATGTGCTGGCCACATCAGATTTTTTCAATTTATTTTAAAAACTAGTGGGTTTTGCGGGCGTTTAGAACATACATGTGTCACCTTCGGCATTGCTCGGCTCTCAGAGTGGTTTGTTACCGGTAGCGACTAGATGGTTTAATATTATACAGGGTGTTATTTAAGTTAGCGTACAAATTTGGCAATAATTTTTGTTTTCTATATGAATTGCAGCTTCTTAAAACTGACCAATCATGTCAAAGATCAAAATTTTATAATAAAAGTAAAAATCAATGTGTTCTCTGGAAAAATGTCACACCTGTCATAGTTGACATAAAAGATCATTTCAGTCTTTCATAAGGAAACACTACATGTTTATCAACATTGTTGCATGTCTGTATACTCTTGATTGGTAAAGATAAAATTGACATTTTGAGAATGACAAATAAAAAGAATATAAATTGTACGCCTACGCAAAAAACTGTAATATCAATTTTGACAATCAATATTTTTTCCAGAGATCATATTGATTTATATTTTTTTACAAAATTTTGAAGTTTGACGTAATTGGTCTGTTTTAAGGGGCCTCAGTTCTTATAGAAATATATAAAACTAAAATTATTGCCAGATTTACTATTTACGGAGTTAGTTTTACCAACGGTTAAGATTTATACGCTTAATTAAATAACACCCTGTATATCATTCCTGAAAGTAATTCTACATAATTACATCCGACAATCCTGGAAATCATATGTTTAAATTTCTTTTTAATGCTTAAACAATGACAATTATATCCACCTCCTCTTTTTCACAAATTTCACTTTAATTCCTCGTTGTGCCTATAATTAGATTTACATTTCTCATTACACTCATTGCAATTTTATTTCACTTAAACCTCGCAGTCCGTTTGGGAAACAGTGGAGAGAAAAACAAAAGTGACCCAGAATGAGGATTGTTTAGCGGTGTTTAGAATTCGCCTCTCTGTCGTTGATTCCCAGAGAGAAAGAGAAGATGAGCACGTTGTCTAGGTCTCAGTTAGCTTAGCCCGAGCTTAGCTGATTCATTAGATGAGCCGAGGAATTCTCATGCTCACAGACCTACTTATGTGGATCGTGGAGATCGGTACAGCACCATGATTGCCTAGGGCAGGAAGGTAATTAGAGAATTTCTGTTTAAATACGATGGGGTATTGATATATTTTAGCCTCAATATGTATATCTCGTTAATCTTCAAAATTATTCTGGTGCTTATGCTTTGAAATATACCCCTGAAAATTTCAGCTATTTTGGACCATTAGTTATTGGTTGAGAGCCATTTGTGTCAATCAAATCCAGTGTTTTTATAAAAATGAATAAAATCAAAAATCGTGCAGTGGTTAAATTCTTGCATTTAAAAGGCGATAGGTCTGCGCGAGTCGAGTTGGACGCTGTTTACGGGGCCTTCGCTCCAGGGGCGCGCCGTACCATTTTGTCGCCCGTGTGCCAATGCTCATCTTGATGCCCCCAAATTCAACAGTTATAAAAAAATAAGCATCGCCATTCGAAAGAACATAAAAAAGTTGCCTAAAAAGGTGCAAACTAAAATCTATACTATTTCATATTTGGAAAGTATGTATTCACAAAAATAACTGCAAAATTTTCTTTTTCGCCTGTATCTAGTATCTCAAATAATGACACCAATAAAATGGTCTTCTAAAGGGGCAACAATTATGTGAGTACGTTAACTTGGACAGCCTGTGTACTTTTTCATAGTTACCATATGTTTTAAATAAACCATAATAATTTTTTTAATCTATAAATTTAATAATTCTTGCATTTTCTGCTTGAAACATAGATACATCGTTGGAAAACTAAAATAAACTATTTTTCAATGGCATAATTTTGCCACTATGGAAATTATAAATTAGACCCCATTACTTGAAATCTAATAGTGATAAAAAATCTGAGCATCGTGTCATTTGAAGGAAAATAAAAAAGGGGTCCTTAAAGACGTGCAAACCGAAATACTATATAATTTCATATTTGGAAGTTATTTGTGAATATAAAAGGAAGTGGCAAATTAACATGGTTTTCACAATTTTTTTAAATATACCCCAACCTAACGCCCAAACTCAGATTTGAGAAACGCGGGCCAAGTATTATGCGTTAAGCTGTTACTTGGTAACCATTTTTTTCGAGATATGAACAACAATCCTGGAAATTCTACAAATTTCCTTATTTTTTCTAATATGACACATTTAAATTTACTAATTTGGATTGTAATCCATAGAATTAGTATCACCCAATAAGTACACAATTTTTCAACTTAATATCTTATACTGGGATGGTACTATTCACAATTAACTGCTTTCACACGTTAATCACCTATGTGTCTGTCGGCCTAAGACACCCGATATATATATATATATATATATATATATATATATATATATATATATATATATATATATATATATATATATATATATATATATATATACAGATGTTATATTTCAATGGACCCAGCAAATATCTCGCTTATTTATTAAGTAGGCAATTTTTTTACATAACATGATTTATACAGGAACATGTAAGCTACTTGATGACGGATGTACATTCCTGATACCACTTCCGGTTTATGAGTAATTAATATCTACTTTGAAATTTCAAATAGAACATAGTATATTTTTTACAAATTTGAAAAGTACATCAAATTTGCTTTACAAGTATGTAAAATAATCGATATGTTACATTATTAAAAAGTAAAATGGCGGGCACTTTTTTATTCACCTAATTGGAAAGAGAATAGTGAGCCATGACTGTAGCTTGTGTTCCTTATTCTTATTTATTATGACGAAAAAATATTATTTCGTTTAGTAATAACAGTTACAATTGTTTTAGTTAATTATTTTATTTCAAGCCACAGTCATGGCTCACTATTCTCTTTCCAATTAGGTGTATAAAAAAGTGCCCGTCATTTTACTTTTTAATAATGTAACATATCGATTATTTTACATGATTGTAAAGCAAATTTGATGTACTTTTCAAATTTGTAAAAAAATATACAATGTTCCATTTGAAATTTCAAAGTAGATATTAATTACTCATAAACCGGAAGTGGTATCAGGAATGTACATCCGTCAGGGGATATAATTTGGTGCAGCTCTGGCTTGTTTCTGCAGTTCTAAATTTAAAAATGCAGCTCTAAATTCAATTTACTTCACTTTCACTTTTTATGTATTATTTATTATTCAATTGTGTACATGGAACAAAAATTACAAAATATATTTTGAGTTATTAAAACGAGCGTTTCCCACAACAATCTGGGTATTGTAAATTGTCTTGTAGTGCATAGTTTTTGCCTTTGTCACCTATTTTTTTGTAAGTAAATAAATGTGGTGAAATATTTATATTTATATCTTTATAAAGGCATTAAATCAGCAACTGCTCATTTTAAGAAAAAAATTAAGTACCCCCCCCCTCCTATCCTTAAACAAAAAAGTGCAGCTCTAAATTTTACAAATTATATCCCCTGACATCCGTCATCAAGTAGCTTACATGTTGCTGTATAAATCATGTTATATATTTATACATATAATATATATATATATATATATATAATATTATTAATAATAATAATAATAATAGTAATAATAATAATTTTATTATTGCGAAAATGTTGACTCCTTCTGTTGAAGATATTATGTTATACCTTTCGTGAAGTCGGTGTACTATTTATAGGGTATTACTGGCGTAAAATATAATTTAATACTTTGTAATAAGGGTAAATGAATGTTGTAATTAAGAAAGGAAAATCTGAATAGAGGGCTTAATTGCAGCGGAAAGGGTGTCGGAGTCTTCTTGCACCGTAAATAATTCAGCCAATGAAATTAGCAGAAAATTCAAAAAGCAAAACTTCCGTGTTCAGTGAATTAAAGTAGTAATTTATAAAATAAGTAAATTAGCGCTTGGAACCTGCAATAATAGTCCCATTATTCTGATTTCTAGTGGCCTCTAATTTAGATTATATTGCCGCTAGTTCATTAATTCCGGCACTTGAAACTATAACAAACTTTCAATTATCTTTATCGCACATAATTGCGCACGAGTTTTGGGCACATTTATGTTTTGCTCCTCGCTTAACAACTACTGCAATGCAACTAAAATTAGATATGTCACAACTATTACTAGTTTCTGTCTGGTTTAACAATGTTACTTCCACTTGCATGCCTGTGTTGGTGCTCTTAGCAGACCACAATGTCAACTTTGTGGTTTTATTGAAAGCAAACATAGTTGTTCTCAGTGTTTTGTTTGCACTACAAACGCTTCTGACGTTTATTCACTCCTTCATACTATTTGTTTTAATTGCAAACTTTGTTGATATGTAAGTTTTAGAAAATATCTACGGGAATTGTATACACATACGGCGTGTAAATGAAATAAGTGCATTAAATTTAACCAGTAATATAACTCGTCGAGAGCAACAATATTTCTTAATAACTTTTTCTCGAAATCGCATATTTTTTAGCAGTAGCTATGAAAAATTTTGTTTTAGCAATTGCCAGTCCTGTCAATTATTGTTCCAATTAAATTTTGACATTAGTAATAAACTTGTTTATAAGGTAAAGTTCTGTCAAAATGCGAGTACACAGACATTGTAATTACTTACCTATAGTTTATTTTTTTATTTTTTTACTGTACTACATTTTACTTGACATCACGGTTGACATAAAGACAGTGTCATGGAGTTGCTAACGCATTTACACGGAGCGTTTCTAAATCATCACCAAATCATTCTGTTCTTAATATTCGCACATTTGTTAATCTTGTACATCTTTATAACAATGCGGAGTGTCACATATGACAATTTTTAAAAAAGCAACAGTTATATCCATAACATGTGCAAAAAGTTCTATGTTTTTAGCAAATAATAGACTTAAATTTTGGGAATGGCTCATAATGTTCATTAATGAGACTGAATTTACTTGGGAAGGTGTATTTATTCTGCACAATACACATCTCGACAGACGAAAATGCTGTAAAAATTTTCATTAAAAAATGTTTGGGCGGGAACAATAAATGGACGACTAATTATTGGTACTCATGTAGCTCTTTTAGATAGACAAAAGTTTGTACTTACATTTTTTGAATAACGTATTTAAACTATTATGACTTGTCGACAATAAATAATCATCTCATAAGCTAATAACTATGCTTTTGCTCTTTCTCTCGTTACCTCGTCCCTCCTTGTCTTCCTCTATTCACAGGTGATTAAAAACCTGGTTTAATACACAACTTTATAATTTTGTTACCCAAAATTTAAATTTATTTATTTTAAAAAATGTACTATTACGTATTATATATATATATATATATATATATATATATATATATATATATATATATACAGGCTGTCTCACAACTCGCGCCCAGACCGAATGAGGAAACACGAGACTGCCCTCGAATGTGTAATTTCGAAGAAAAAAAAATCTAGCTTAAAAGATATTCGAGAAAAGACGTCTTAAAATTGACCAATCAGAGACCTACACCTTTAACGTGTGTTTGTCGTAATTTTACGTTACTAGAGTTTTATACAAATCAAATCTTCTTTAAAATGTGTGGGCGACTGTAGTTTTCGAAAAATGTAAGCGTCAAATTAAATTTGACAAGGCGAATAAAAAAGGCAGATTCTTACCATGTATTCAGCCGCTGATTACTTAGAAATGATTATAATTTTCGGAGAATGTGGACGTAACGCCAGAGAGGCAGCACGAGTCTATTCGGAACGTTTTCCGGATAGAAATCTTGCTAATCTAAATTTGTTGACAGTGAAAAGTCAACTCTAAAGTGTGAAAATTACAGTAAGTCAAACAAATTTGTAACTTGCTAATAGTATTTTTAAAATCTAGCAACCAGTTTTATTTTGTAATGATATCATCACACCTCAAGATATCCTTCCGGGATTGGTGGATTTAAAAGTCTTGTAGCTACGTTATACAAGCAGCCGCAAAGTATTTTCTTCTATTTGTTGGCAACCTATTGTCGTTGGCAAGTGTCAGTTTCGTCTATATATATATATATATATATATATATATATATATATATATATATATATATATATATATATATATATATATATATATATATATATAATATATATATGATACAAATAAGTGATCATCATTACCGAATTCTGTGTACAAAGCAGATTGGCACACCCAGCAATGGGTAATATGCCGTGATGATATATATATATATATATATATATATATATATATATATATATAGGTGTGTATGTGTGTGTGTATGTATGTATGTTTGTATGTATGTGTGTATGTATGTATGTGTGTGTCTGTGTATGACAAAATTTTCTAATGCGACAACTCTAATACTACAATTCCAAAAATTATAATTCTTTTGTATTCCTCTTCGGTACATCCATATGAAGAGCTGATTTTGGTTATAATTAGTCAACCGGAAATACCCCCATTTGAAGATTTTAACAGATTTTCTTCTTTTTTCACATCTAATGTTATTAAAATATTAAAGAATATTTTATTCTCTATACGATTTGAATGCATTTTATATTTCATATTAAATGGATTAGAGTTAAAAAATTATAAAGAAATTAAATATCATATATTAGCCAATTTATGCTATAACTCCGGAAACAGCTGCTATATTAAGAAAATTCTGATTGAAAGTTGTCAGGTGGGTGTCAGTGTCAAGTGCAGTTGATAGTATGTTTGTGTTATAAATTTACTGGAAATATAGAAATTTTCTGTATGGAATTTGTATAAAATACATACAACTGCTTTAAGGTAATGAAAAAGAAATAGAATCTTTTGCAAGGAACTTTCTGTATTACACTTATACAAAATACATAGAACTGACGGAAGGTGATGAGCTGGCCACATCAAATTTTTTTACAATTACTTAAGTGAAAGTTCCAAATATTCGGATTTTATATCAGGTAAAGCACTTAACTCCTCTATATCTCGTTTTTTCTTTAATATATCTGGCTAATTGCTTTGTAAGGCTATTGGAAATCCTATTTGGACTCAAAGCATCTTAGCCGCAATCTGTATCCAGGTTAACAATGTTCTCGGTTTCATTGTACCCCAGTAAATTTCTTATTGTTTCGTTCGCCAAAATCTCTCCCGTCTTGAGATGGTGTCGAGTACAAAGCTATTGTGTAAATCAACTTTTATTGTTCATTTCTTGATGCCTTCGATTTATTCTATCGTTCAAAGCAATAAGATTGCAATCCGGTTGAACAAATCGCAATCAAAGTGTTTCTAACTTTAATGGAAACGACCGAGTCGGATGATTGATGTTTTTGCTACAGTTTTTACCTATTAGTGCAAGAATAGAATTAGGTATTTAAATTGATTTAAGAAAATAATAGTAGAATTAATGAGTTTTTGAACTATTTCAAGATTGATTAATCGACACAGAATATTATACCAATTGAAATAAAGTTCAATATGACGTATACTTTTTTGTATGATAAAAAATGCAATTCGTTTTTTTCATAATTATTTGGAACATAAGTACAATACAATAATTTTTTCTTTAAAAATTTACTATAAAGAAGGTAGTGTCACCGTCCATACAGAGCTGCAAAAAAATAGGCTCCAGGAGCAGCTCGTCCATAAGGGCTGTAGGGCTGCAGCCCCTTAATATAAAATCAAAGTTCCAATTTTATTATCGCGCTTAAATTTTAATTTAAATCAACTATTTTTTGGATTTTCAATAAAATACTGCTGAATTCATCACAATTCACACAGAGAAGTCTACCTAGTTTCATTTAGGGCGGCGGGGGCTGGGGGTGTGATTCTCGTGCAGTTACTACATAAAGTATAAGTTATCGTTGTTATCGTAGATAACTTTTTGTTTTTTTCTTTTTATTTAATACTAGCATTTAATATTAATCATCGTAAAAATGAACGAAGAGAATAATTCTTTTAATATTCCAGGAAAAACTTTAAATTCAAAATTTAGGGCGATAGAGTTATTGATAAAATTGTAAATCAAATTTAAATACAGGGTGTAACAATAGTTCGGGAAAAAAATTAAAGGGCATATAGTACTGACCAAAATGAGTAAAAAAGGCTTAATCAACATGGGTCCGATCTTCAACTGTTTCCGAGAAAGAGGCCATTTACTATTAGAATCGAAGAAAATTGAGAAAGTTAGTGATGGAACAAAATTTTGTCTATGTCAGTAAATAGACTATATATAAACAATAAAATTTTATGTGAAACATTTTTCTCAATTTCTAATAGTAAAGAAGTTATTTGAAAATCAAATATTGGCCAAGAAAGCCACATTTAACTTAGTACAATTATTTGATTTTAAAAAAAAAAACACATCTAAGTTGACCTCTGAAGGTAAACAAAAAGTCTTATTTAATCGAAGTCGTAACTCTTAAGGTGCATTCACAAATGAAAAATAGGTTTATGGTTTTTGTTTAGATTTAAGTAAGTCATTCATAAATGTAAGTTTAAATTACCTGAAAATTAATTTTGATATGTACAGACATCTATGTAAATGCTTCAAAAACAAGATTAAAATATCGGTGGAGCAGTACTCAACAATGCACCTGTGCGCCGTGAAACTGTCATTCGCTTGGCATTATTGGTTATATTTCAGCAATTAAGTTATGACAGTCTCCATGTTCTTCTCGCATTTGTTTAAAAAGCTGAATCCACCAAGTGGATACTAAATAAAGATGGGTGTATATATCTATGTAATTTCAGACTCGTTCTCATTGGTGAAGTTTGTGACGTCAAACTAAATCATAAAACTAAAGTTTGGACCTTGCAATGTTTAGCTTTATGATTTGGATTTAGAGACTCTAAATTCTGAAGTGTCAATGGAGTCATTACATAATATGCGGCCAAAGTCTTTAAATCTAAAGTATAAACCATAAATCCAAACCTAATTTTCATTTGTGAATGCACCTTTATAGTTTTCGAGATAGCAGAGGTAAACCCCGTAAAAACTAATTTTTCACTACCTATAAGTCCTTTAATTTTTTTCCGAAGTATGATTACACCCTGTATATTTATGTATGTAACATGACTTTTCAATCAGTATTTTTTGTATTGATGCAGCCTCCCCAATATAAACTGCGACGAGCCGCCACTGGTTGGCTCCCATCGATACTTAATATAATATAACATCCTTAACTTTTCAGAGACGGCAAGAATCACATTAACCGTGATTTTAATTGGGATGAAGAAGGGGCTGGAATTTAATGTTGAACAAAAATTAGTTCTGTTGGACCCTGTAATCCTAGTAAATATTTTATTATTGTTTGAAACAATCAAATTAGTGGTTGCGCGTCTAAGTCACCAAAAATAAAACACCCCAACTGCTTATACAAATCAGTGTCTGTTTCATGCAGTAGACTCTTCCATAAAACAATCACTTATTAGATTTTTCATTATATGATACAATCATAAAATAGAAAAAGTAAAAGTAATAGGCACTAAAATTATTAATGTATAATCTTATACCATTAAAACAATCAAAGAAATCGCCATTTAAAAAGTGATTACACTGGATAATCATTGAAAAAAGAAACTTCGGAAGATGAATCTCAAAGTGGCCAGGGAAATTATTAATTATAACTAATTTATTTAACCATCTCCACTGGCCAGTAAATCACTGGTGATCGCTACCAGCTCCATCCACATTTTTTGCTCGATTTCCAACTATTCCAGACAATCTCACTCTATCGATTGGAGAGATTCTAAATTTAGTTGCTTCCTACATACTGGTTAATTGGGAACCGATGCTGTTTTTAGAAAACCTTGTTAATTATCGGGAATTACTTCAAAGCGCTTCTCATCATGAAAAAGCTGTCTAGAGGAGAATTTTATAAGAGTATATAGCAGCTATTTTTAACTGATTACCAAGAAAGTATGCTATTCGTTCAGGAATAAAATAAATAATAATACATGTTTCATTGATAATTTTAGTTGCATTTTGATGATTAGGTTGTCCGCTGACGATTCAACAAGCCTAGTATACTATTATTCACGAAAGATGACTATTCAAGGTCATTTGTGAGCCGTCTGATATAATATTACTTGCAGATAACTTCATTGCATTTCATTTGCATAGGCGTGCCACATGAATTCATTTGAAAATTATATTTCTTTCTAAATAATGCCTTTCTGAAAGATTTATGTTCTTCACTTATGTTTTTGCAAAATATAAAAACCTAGACTTAACTTATAAACTAAGGGATAGTAATTTGATTTAAACGTCAACGCCACTGGGTAAAAGCACAGAGGGCAGTGTAGTAGATAATTGGGTATCTGTAATTCTACGACATATGTCATCATTATTTATAGTGTGTTAGAAAGTAATGCCACTATTTACGTATATCTGTCACACCACATAAATTAAAGAGACATACGTTAAATAATCTTTCTCTTTCTAATACAAAATGTTGCTAAACTACTGCTATAAAATGGTACTATTTCTTCGAACAAATGACCTTGAATAGTCATCTTTCGTGAATAATAATGTAACTTGGCTTGTGATAAAAAAGCCTGACTTGGCTGCTTAAAACATGAAGCCTGCCTTGCCTTAGGCTTGGTAAAAACCAAGCTTGGCTTGTCTTGAAATTTTTATTAGAAAGAGCATTATAACTGTGAAGAGACAATTCAATATAAATATTATTTTATTGACAGATGCCATGCACGATGCACGTCATGTATGTCAAATGTATTTATTCATTTGTCATAGTTATTTAAGTATTAAGGTCAGTAAGTGCTTCCTACCGGTTGAGGATCATTTTGGAGATCGAGAAGAAGTCGAGATCTCCAATATATCTGATACCGGTAGAAGAGCACACACTGAGCGCAATGATTATCATGTTTTTTTGCACGATCAATGCCTATAAATAAAATAAATAAGATTTGAAAATTATTTTGATATATTAAAAAATTTTGGTTATCATTTTGAAAGTAAGTTTTGTTCGTTGTTTTTACCATCCGTCACCTTTAGGTAAGGAAGGTATTGTCTGTCTGGTCAAAAAATACGATGATGAGTTTTTAATGTATAAGCACGATTTATGGTCCCTAGAATACGATTTTACTATTTTTACGATGATGTCTGTATATATATATATATATATATATATATATATATATATATATATATATATATGTGTGTGTGTGTGTGTGTGTGTGTGTGTGTGTGTGTGTGTGTATGTGTATGTAACAAAAATTTCGTCTGCGATAACTCTATAATACTACAATTTCAAAAATTATAATTTTTTCCGTATTCTTCTTCGTTACATCTAAATAAAGAGCTGATTTGATTTTGGTTACAATTGGTCAAAAGCAAGTACACTCTTTTGAAGATTTTAATAAATTTTCTTGAAAAAACTATGTTAAATATCATTTTTTCACATTTAATTCTCTATACGATTTGACTGCATTTTATACTTAATATTAAACAGATATAGAGTTAAAAAATTGTAATGAAATTAAAATATAATAAAGTAGCCATAGCTATGGAAACAGCTACTATATTAAGAAAATTCTAATTGAAAGATGTCAGTGTCAAGTGAAATTGACATAGTGTGTTTGTCTTATTAAATTTTCTATGGATTTGCATTAATACCTTTTCTACATATTTTATGGATAAATTTATAAAATTACCTATAATTTAAACCTTAGAGCCTACGCTTTAAACAAACAAAGCGCAGTTATTCAAATGTATGTAACTGACAGATAAATATCACTATCAAAGAACTAATCATTTCAAAATAATATTAGTAACGTTTTAAAAAGAAAAAAGTAAATAGAACAAGAGAAAAGGAATTCAATACAGTTTGCATAAATAAATATGTAGGTATGTATTTAGATTAATAAAAATTAATGATTCATAAAAATGTTTAAGCTAATCCTCATCTTTGGATTATTGAAATCTATTCTATCCCGGTATTTAAAATTTAATCTTCATTTTATTATACCTCCGGTGGCTTAATGGTTAGAGCAACGCCTCATGTCATGAGTGCCCTCGGGGCTCTGGGTTCGAATCCCACTAGGGCATAAATGTGTGTGAATGTGAACCCACTCTGTAATTGGGATTTAAACCTGTTGAGGGATTTAAAAAAAGGTAGTTACATGGATGAGATTAGACTACATTTTAAAAAATAAACTGTCAAAATTAGAGTAAAATTCGCTAATCCAAAAATAAGGATTAACTTAGTCTTTTTTTGGGATTCGGGCTGTAAATGGCGGGAGGTATTGTGTTGGCCACACCAGATTTTTTATTTTTATTTTATTTGGTATTTGGGAAGCCAACAGTAACCCAGTTATATTATATTAGAATAGTTTCACCAAGTATTGTAATAATGTACTTTATTGTAAATTTATTATACCTGCAATATTTATTAATAATATTAATGTCAATACACAATTTATGATTTCTACTAAATCTATTGAATCACGCAGACATGATTTCAAATGTAACATAAGTATGCCAACATCATTATTAAGTATCCAATGTCACTTCTAGAGTGACAGAAAATAAATGAAGTGTTCAAATGAAATTTTCCGGTGAGCAGATGTGACTTGGAGATGTTTTTATTTCTCTAGTTTCTTTTTACAAAATATATAATTTCCTCCTCGCTCCGTACTAAGTATAGAATAAATTAAGGGATAAGATTTTGTACATTTTGTGTCTCGCAAATGCTTGTAATTAAATTTTGTCGAGATATTTCAGAAGAAAAATAAAAAATGGAAGTTGGTGTCTTACTTTTCAATTATCTCAGAGATGGTTGGGATCTTTAATGTGGTATTTAACCTCTTTAATTCGGTTTTATTAGTTCTCTTCATGCGCTTTTAATTTTAAGAAGTTGTAATTGTGTAATAACTGCTACTCATTGTTTGGAATTTAATATTTTTTTCTCAATATAAAATAATTAAATTTTTTTAGTTCGCATGAAAAAATTTAAATGAAAAGCTTATATCCGAAAGGAAATTAATTCCTGCTGACGTGATTTAATTTTTAATAAAACAAATATTTTCATTCTTTTGCTTTTACTTCACAACTGCATCAACATAAACGTCGTAAACAACTATTAAATATAAGAGAAAAAAGTACTTATAAAGCCTCAAGCAAACTTTTTAAAATTTGAAAGTAATAACTTCAAAACTAATTAAACATAAAATCATGAAGAATTTCTCTGTAGTAAATTTGACTATCATGACCATATCTCACGTAAATTTTCACGCTGTCATAAAAGATTGAAGCGTAGACCTAACATTCGATTGTTGATAAAAAATTTGCTTAAGCATTTTTAACGAAGTATATAATTACGGAAAAAATATCCGCTTATAAAAAAATATTTATCATTAACTCATTTCCTTTCTAAGAACTAATTTTATGTGTTTAATTCCTAAACAGTTTGTTCTTTCTTTTGGAACACCTATAAAGGTGTTTCAAAAATACTGTAAAAAAAATACGGGCATATATTACTGACCAAAATAAGTAAAAAAGCTTAATCAACATAGGACTGATCTTCAACTGTTTCCGAGGAAAGCGAAAATAAAATAAACTGTATACTTTAATTTCCAGAATACAAATATGAGTGACAAGCAGTAGAGATAGAGTAATACATTATTTTTCATCTTTATGTACACTCATTTAAATACTTTCTGTTTCATATTTGAACTAAATATATAGGAGACTATATACTTTAATTTTCAGAATACAAATTTGAGTGACAAGCAGTAGGGATAGAATAATACATTATTTTTCATCTTTATGTACACTCATTTAAATACTTTCTGTTTCATACTTGAACTGCATATTTAGGAGAGCATATAGGTACTTTAATTTCCAGAATACAAATTTGAGTGATAAGAAGTAGATTTAAATTTTTATTATTTCTAAAAGCAGATTGTTAATTATTAGATATTATTCGTGTACAAGCCATATAATACAAAATAATAAATAAATATACTTAACCCTAGAACCACAACGTGAAATTTATAATGCAATAACCACACTTTAAGCTCATTATCACATTTATTTCTAGGAAAATTAAAACTGTTATTATTTATGATAGTTTTATTTATAAATAATCAATGAATACAACAAAAAGTTATTTCGAAAATCAATCAAGTAAAAAATATTTTTTCATAAGATTATGTTAGCAATGATTACGTTAAATTATATATATATATATATATATATATATATATATATATATATATATATATATATATATATATATATACATAATAGAAAAGAGTTACTTGTTTACATTTTATGCAAATGCTGATGAGGGGTTGTTTAGCACACATATACAGGGTGTAAATGAAATAAATGCATTAAATTTAACCAGTAATGTAACTCGACGAGAGCAATAATATTTCTTAATAACTTTTTTTCTAAGTCTTTTATATTTTGAGTTAAAATTCTTTGAAGATTTGCTGCATATTTCGGCGCGCGCCCATGGAGAACAAATGGCTGCAGCCGTATTCAAGTTGGATACAAACAGCTCAAAAATTGTCGGTTATCGGTTACACTTGCAGTCACAGTAATTAATAAACGAATCAACGGAAATAACATTTATTATTAATTAATTCGTAATAGTACAATTTTTATAATAAAGAAATTTAAATTTTGGATAACAAAATTATAAAGTTGTGTATTAAACCAGGCTTTAAACACCTGGGAATAGAGGATGACAAGGAGGAACGAGGGGAGGAAGAGCAAAAGGATAGTTATTAGGTTATGAGATGATTATTTATCGTCGACAAATCATAATAGTTTAAATACGTTATTCAAATATGTAAGTACAAACTTTTGTTCATTTAAAAGAGGTACATGACTAACAATAATTAGTCGTCCATTTATTGTTCCCGCTCAAACATTTTTTAATGAAAATTTTTACAGCATTTTCGTCTGTTGAAATGTGTATTGTGCATAATAAATACACCTTCCCAAGTAAATTCAGTCTCATTAATGAACATTATGAGCCATTCCCAAAACCGAAGTCTGCTGAAAACATTGATCTTTTTGCACATGATATGGATACAATTGTTGCTTTATTTAAAATTGTCATATGTGACACTTCGTATTGTGATACAGATGTACAAGATTAACAAATGTGCGAATATTAGGAACAGTATGATTTGGAAACGTTCCGTCTAAATGCGTTGGCAACTCTATAACACTGTCTTTATATCAACCACAAATTAAAATGTAGTACAGATACGAATAAATAAATCAACCATAGGTAAGTAATTACAATATCTGTGCACTCGCTATTTGTAAACGTAAGCATTTTGACAGAATTTTACCTAATAAACAAGTTTATTACTAATGCCAAAATATAATTGCAACAACTGACAAAACTGTCAATTGCTAAAACAATTTTTTTCATAGCTATTGCTACTGCATTCAATTATTAGAAAAATACGTGGAACGACTCGTCAATTTACGGGGTGGTAAAAATGCTAAAAAAATATGCGATTTCGAGAAAAAGTTATTAAGAGATATTGTTGCTCTCGTCGAGTTACATTACTGGTTAAATTTAATGTACTTATTTCATTTAGAGCCTGTATTTATTGAAATGTTAGATAGTCCAATATTTTGAGGGTAGAATAATTATGCAGCGATATAAACCCGCCTAAACACTCATAACTGACAGTACAGAAAGTACTGAGAAACTTTGGCCTTGGCATAAATTAAAATTAGTACAAACAGCAATTTAAATTTACGCCAGTCGCGGGCGACGCCACGTTGTGGTTCTAGGGTAAAATGTACAGATAAATAAAGAATTCTGTTATTTGACGTTACAGAAAGTCAGTCCTAAAACTTTAGAGCCATACTATGTATGTTCCGATTAGTTATAGGAAAGTTGCATTTATCATTCAAAACAGAGTACATCATACTAAACTTTATTTCTACTCGTAAATAAGTTATAACATAATTTGATTTGCAGATGAAAAAAATTCTGCGAATATTATACATATTTCCAACACAAATTGAATATCGACCCAACAGAGCAATTTTTTATGAGTAAAACAAATGTCGCCAGACAATTCAACAAAAAAATATTCCATTCCATTGTTGGATATTGGATGTAAAACATGTTTTACTAGTAAAAATTCACTAACATTTCGCAAACATTTTACCAATGAGAACATAACCAAAAATGGAAAAAAGTGTCGAATGAATACATCACAAATGCAAAGTTTATATTCATTGCAAAAATTTTCCATGTCATTGCTCTAATAAAGACATCCGAGATGAAATATCTTTCGTCTGAAACTATTTGATATTTCAGCATCCTGAAACGTTGCTGGTGCAGTGTTCCCATGATAAATTACGCCTCCTTAATCTTTCGTAATCCTGATGCTGGTTTTCTAAAGGATAGTTTCAACTCAATTTGGTCATATTGTTTTCAAGACTGGGATTAGTTTTGGCCCAGATATTTAGGTAAATCATTTGTCATTCCTCGAGTCTAATGGAGAACTAATTTACTGGGACTACACTGAACGCTCTGAACTTTTCGCCTGTCGTAATTTCTAACTTTGGTGCTTGTTACAAAATTACTTATTGTTTTTAACTCGCTTAACTCTTCCACACTGACGTTTATATTTAGCGGACTTGCACTCGATAAAATGAGGCATTTATACTTAGTGATGCCGCGAGATCTCGCATTTTCGAGATCTCGTCTCGAATTTCTCGAATTTTCGAGACGAGATTAACCTTATTCTCGTCTCGACAATTCGAGACGAGACGAGAGTAATGCCCTCGAGATTTGCTCGAGACGAGAGTGGAAAGTCGAGATCTCGAATGTATTTTTTTTTAATTATGCAATTAAAATATAAGTACCTATAAAAGAACAAAATATTCATCGGTATATATAAATTTACGTTCATATTTACTTATTCATTTTAAAGTTATTTTGGGTTTATTAATACCCAAATATATAATTATAATTACCAATATCTGCGTACAAAACTGATTGACACGCTCAGCAACGGTTAATAATGATATTGAGTATTTTTTATACCTAACCATTTAAATATCACATAGTAAAATAAATAAGTTTTAATTAATGGTACCTATTCGTTTCTTTGCTAATTATAAATTCGAGAAATTCGAGACTCTCGAGTCGAGATCGAGAGAAGGCAAGAAAAATTATGACGAGACGAGATACAGAGTAATCTCGTCTCGAAATTTCGAGACGAGACGAGAGTGGGTTGATTCTCGCCGTTTCTCGTCTCGCGGCATCACTATTTATACTCATATCAAGCAATTTAGTAACGAACAATTAGTTACTTTTATTTACATAAATAATAACATTATGGGGCCTCGTGGCCGCGTGTCTGAGTCTGGTCGCGAATCTGGGGAGCCGTGTTCGATCCTGACCAACGCCAAAAGAAATATTTCGAATTTTAAATGGCACAAAAGTGAACCCTATGGTGCACTCTACACGCCAGCAATAAGTTCCCGTGGGGTGGCGTCTGGTAAACACCCGCGCGGAACAAATATATCATCATTACGGTGTACAAAGCAGATTGCCATACCCAGTAATGAGTAGTATGCCGTGATGATATATTTATATATACACGGAGAAAAATGTATACTTACGATAAAGATAATTATGTATATAATAACAATAAAATATCGTACGTATAGTGACAGCGCTTTTATTACTTGCGAATACAATACAAATATTGCTAAAACTTGACAATTTATTATATATGCGACAACTATATATATTGCTGTCAAATCAATTAAAAATGTTTGCTGTAATAGCAAATTCAACTTGTATACGATAGCAGCAATATATTTTCACTTTAGCAATACAAGTTGGATGCTGTTGGTAGTTCATATATTTAGGGTAGCAATTATTATTCTTATTTTATGTATTAAAATTTGATACCTTTAGCATTTTGAGAATGTCATTATAGGTGTTATGATGTTTGCTCTAACAATATATGTTATTTGTAGTTAATAATTCATATATTTATGGCACCAATCTTTCAATTTGTACTTCTGACCTAGGAAGGTAGTAAAAGACCAGAGTTTAAATAAACATTTATATTTAAAAACATAAATAACATTATGTTTAACATTATACAAATTTAACAAAAAATATATATCTCACCAGCATTTTTTTAAAATCAATTAACACTGTAGTTTCCTGTCATGGACTGGGGAATTTTAAGTGTAACAAAGATGGTCTACCTTGTGGTTACGTACGTGCAATTTGCACAGTTACTAACAGTATGTTATTGTGAAGTAGGTACATTTGTGTATAATATATTACTCGTATTTTCTGTCTTCTATTGGAAAGATCACATTGTCCGTTTATTTTATTTTCTTCATAATATTTTTTAAGCCCTGAAAAAAAAGAAAAGTAAAAAAATAATGCGGCCAATTAAAATGTATTTACTCCTTGAAATAACATATATATCATTATTTATAAAACTTACATCCAAATACGCCGATGGACACTTCGAATCCCCATTCTTTTAAAGCATATTTTACGTAGACATCAGCCATGGGCTATGGCGATAGAAAATATATACAAAATATCACACGTTGTATTATTGTTGTGTTTTAATTCCAAATGAATTGCAAACAAAGGTAGTGTTAACTGTTAACACAACGAAAACACCAGAAAGAACGCCTTCGTCTTGTATCAAAAGTCGTGTTTGTTGCACACGTTTGCACTAAAATGGATGTTACTAGAAGGACCCGCAGCTATACAGATTGATGTGCTGTAGCAATACCAGATAATGATAACAGATATAAATATGCTTGTAATACATATCTGTATACACCCCGAATTTAAAACAATAATAGATACTTGATTGTATAATATTATATTGTTATAATATTTTTAGCAATATGTATTCCAAAAATAACGATACAAAATATTTAAAGTAACATTGCGGATACGTACGAAATTAACAATATTTATATTGTAAATTTACGTATCAAAAATAATATCAGATTGTTATTGTAATTTTCTATATTGTTAGTACAAATATAATTTACGTAGCAATAAATTTTTAACAATCCATTTTTCTCCGTGTATATATATATATATATATATATATATATATATATATATATATATATATATATATATATATATATTTGTTTTATTTATAATAATCTTTGTGGAGTAGAGAGATACAAATCATCAAAAACGTTTTCCATTCAATATATATTTTGTTTTGCACTTAGTGCGGCTAAAGACGTCATGCTCCTCACTAGTTGTTGTTACAACACATGCGTAGGGCATTTTAAATTAAACATGTTATAAAAATTTATTGCAAATTTGTTATCTATCATTGTCTAATAGAGACGTTATGTACAACCGCAACTGTTATAATAATAAGATGACTTAATCTAGAATTAAAAATTAATGACAAATTCTAATAATAATAAAATCAAATGAAATCTGTCCAAATATGTCAGAAACATTCAGAAACATCAAACTTAAACTATTGTTTTATTTTTCCTGGCACTCTTATAATTTGTTAAATCATGTATTTTCTTTACCTTAATTAGTACATAAAAAACAAATGAACAACAAACTTGGTACTCATCGATGCACATTTTCATTCTAAACATTTTTCTTCAGTACACAAAATTAATAGGTAAAGAGATATCGCCAAATTAAAATTTTAACATTGAATACCCTATATCAGGGATGGCGAACCAATGGCACGCGTGCCATTAATGGCACGCATCACAATATTTTGGGCACGTCACTGATCACAAAATTCATTATGATGCACTACAAAAAAAAGTGTGAAGTAGGTATTATATGACGAGCGAACGCGAGTGATCCCTAAGCTACGGAATGTTCGGGTGCGGTGCGCGGGTAATTTGATAAACTGAATTTGTCCCAATTCTATTGGTTGGAAATTGAAGAATTTGAAATGCAGCTGATTAATTTCCAGTCTAGTTCAATATTTATTCATATATTTATAGAAACAAGGAAAGAGTTAGAATTAATTGAAACATAAAGATTGACAAGTAATATAAGTGAAAATGCTAATAACAAAATTTGGGAAACATGGAATGCGTTACCAGACACATTTAATTGTTGGAAGAACCTGGTTCATGTTATTTTAACAATATTTTCATCAACCTATGCCTGCGAGTCATTATTTTCAGAGATGAATAACATTAAAGATTCGGTTAGAAACCGTTTGCAAGATGACTCCAGTTCAGCATGCATTCTGCTAAAAGTAACATCTTACAACCCTAACATATGTTATTTGTCATCGAATCTACAACAATAGAAGTTACACTAATTTTACTTTAATTTAAATTACGCGTATAATTGAAACATTGCAAAATGTTCCTATTTTTTTGTAGTAAATAAAGAGTTTTGAGTTGATAGTATTTATTATTATTATTTTCCCAATAATCACAAAGTCAAAATTATTTGATGGTCCGTCTATGACCTCATTAAACATTTCTTAAAGAAAAATGGCACGTTGATACGCAAAGGTTCGCCATCCCTGTCCTATATTCAGGAAAAAAAGTAGTCACCCGTTGTATACAAACGTACGTTTCCAATAATTATTCAATTACCAAACTTAATTTTTACCTCTCGCTACCCTTGGTAAGGGAGGTATAGGGATCGTGTTAAAAATCACATATCGAGATTTTGGTAAATGAGCACGTTTTAAAGTCACTAGAATTCAATTTTAACATTTTCACGATGAAGATGTCTGTGTGTATGTGTGAATCCTTCGCTCTAACTCAAATACTATCATTCAGAAAATTTTGAAACCTTGTATTTTGACCTTTTTACTAATATGCAAAGAGCTCATTAGATGTTGGTGTAAATAAGATAACCGGAAATGGTACTCTACTTGAAACTTAAAATAATTTTTCTTCGAAAAATACCTTTAAATGTTATTTATTTACTCTTTGGTTACGCAGTTATTCAAATGTATGTAACTGTCAGAGAACTAATCGTTTAAAATTAATAATAGTAACGTTTTAAAACGAAAATTAAATAGAACAATAGAAAAGGAAATCAATGCAGTTTCCAGTATAAGTAAATATGTAGGTATGTATTTAGATTAATAAAAATTAACGCTTCACAAAAAAATTTAGGCTAATTTTTGGATTAGTGAATTTTATTCTATCCCGGGATTTAAAAGTATAAATGAAACACATAAAACTCTGACACTGATAATGGAAAACGAGTTATGCACGCAGTGCAGAAAAGTTCGCACTAAATATATAAATGTAAAACGCTATTAATGTAAACTATCAACTCATTCACGATCATTTCACAAAAGTTTTTTATACTTTTGTTATAACGGGAAATAAAGTAGAAACCAACATGAAAAATACGGAACAAACAAATGTTTTTTATGTGCAAGTTGTTCATATTTGAATAAAAGGTCATCGTAATAAAATGAGAAAAAGAGAATTCTCTTCTCTCATATTTCACAGACAATTTTTTGTCCTTAATTTCTTCCCAATAAGAAGAATCAAAAGAAAATATCCAGTGACTGGCTCAGAAGTGAAAAGCGCATCAAGACATTCAAATCTTTATTAAATTACAGGTCGTTTATGGAATTGTGCTAAATTACATATATGATTTCCTTTGCTACATCTGTTTGTAATAATACTAAATACCACCATCAACATTATAACCTATATCAGCAAATAAAAGACCAATCATAAAAGGATTATTAAAATTTAATTTGGTGTCATTCGACCCAATAAAAGTAAAATTTTCATATTGCTGTAAATTCGGTCCTATTAATTTTAGAACAAAAGTGCAAAAAACTGCATTTAACAAGTCCCAATTATTGTGTATGTGCGTTTAATATTGCGAAATGGTTCTTCCAAGATCGACGTGACACCTGACATAGGCACAGGAATCAAATCCCTTTCTAAGGAATAATATATCTTATTTGTATGTACCTATGTAATCGTATTCTGTAAATTAAGCTATACGATATATAATAATTGCGAAAGAGAGGCAAAATAAAAGTAATAATTTTTAGCTATTTACAGAATGTCATGAGCAATAGCACAAAATGTTAAACGGTTGTATAGCTTGAGTTTGGCAGATGACATCTGTCATAAAGTTTTAATAATAATTATTGAATTCATTAAATTATTTATCAGTAATCATGGATACATTTACCATCGCAGAAAAAACTCAATGAAACAATATTAACAATTAAATTTCAATTAATTAACTTTTAGGCTTGATTTACATTAACGGTACAATGACGGTACGAAGACGGTACGGATACTTCTTGCTCCAATGTATTTTAATGGACCCATTTACATCTACGTTTACGGTACAACGACGGTACGATGACGGCCCTTTGATATTTACTAATTTACATACCGTCACTGTACCGTCATCGTACCGTCATTGAACCGTCATTGTACCGCTAATGTAAATCAAGCCTTATCCGTTAAAGTCAAACAGTACAACTATTTGAATTGTATGTTTTGTCTTGCATGGCACTCTGTAAAAACCTTAAAGCTCATTTGATGCAGCTTTTAATTCTGAACAATTTTTGTATTTACACTTTAGTTTTAAAATTAATAGAATTTACAACCATATGAAAATTTTATCATTGTTTTCCCTATGGTCCATAAAGAAGTAGACACCCGGTATGTATGTTGGTATGTCTAAAATATCTTAGAAGATGATTTATTAGAACTCAAGAGTATCGGTACTAAAGAAAAGAAAAAGACTCACAAGAAGTAAAAGATTGGTAAATCCATTAATTAGAAAATACCAATCAGCTTTTCGTACTTTTGGAAATAATTTAAAATCAAGAATAGATTAGATTTATTCTTGCCAAATTGGCTTAGAATCTGCATGTATATATATATATATATATATATATATATATATATATATATATATATATATATATATATATATATATACGATGTCCTTAGATGCCTAAATGTTTCCTCTTCTCTCCCGCATAGCCTGCACCTTCTCACTTCACTTGACGACCAGTATTTGTTGTTTCTCTTTTCATTCCCACATCTGAATCTGTCAATCTTGATATATTTCTTTTCGTCCAGCAAATACCGTGGTAGTGACGTCGTTTGGATTGATTTGTATAGTTTATTGTAATTCGAATTGTTGATATTACATTGTTGTTCTTGCTGTTATGTCCCACTCTCTCTCCATTTTGTTAGTAACGAATAAGAAACAACAAAAATTCAATTCTGCAAGAATGCTGGCGGGTAATAAGACAAGGAGAGGAAAATAATAAATTTTAGATAAACAACTTCTTTAATTCAAGTTACATTATGTTTTTAGTGTCACCGTTTACGTATGCATATTTTCTAAGAAGAAAGTAAAACAAAACAAAAATGCACTTTACGAGTAATGATATCAAATTTTACTTTTAGGTAAAAAAACGCACAGTAAAACGTTATTACTTTCCCCATCCTTTTTATAATTCTACATTAAAATAAATTACATATAGACGCCATCAACAGTACAGATATATCGTCATTACCGAAATCTGCGAAATGAGTTACTAATTACAGTGGACCCCCGGTAATCCGACAAACGTTTTGCAGGGCAGTGTCCGACTGTCGAATTTGTCGGATTATAGAGTACTGCCTAAGACCCACTATAGTCCGGAATTTTTTTACAAACGAGTACCTTGTAATCCGACAAATTACAGATCCAGTGATAAGATTCTATATGTTATACTCTGAAGTATAAATCATACTTCATTATGTATGTCAAATTTAGTAAAGTAAACAACACAATAGAGAGCTTACGTTTTATTATGAAATTAACGTCATTAATGCTATAAAACTTACAAACAATAATAACTTTACATTAGGAAATATGTAATTGTGTACAAACAAATGTACATACCAAAATAATCAAAAATTATGAATAAAAATCATACTATGAATCAATCATCATCATACCATGAAGCATGAAAATATTCATCAATTCAATATCACATGTAGTCAAATTCAAACTAAGCAATCAGAATCAAAACAATACCTACGCGTCGAGCACATTACTGGTGGGGTCATGTCGGATTACAGGGGGTGCCGGATTAGACAGGGGCCGGATTACCGGGGGTCCACTGTATTGCTTTATTAAAGTGATTAAATTTTACATTATCATTATTACTACCTACTCATACAAGTCTCGAACAACTATCATACTACCAGAACTATGCTAGTATGACACTTTCAATGACACGGTTCCCGTATCGTACTCAGCATTCGCGAAGCCTCTTCGAAACCTCCGTAGAGTTCAGTGCACATAACGGTTCCATCCATACAGTGAGAGTAATCGCAGTTTGGAAACAAACGCGACAAATACAGGTTTAGTTGAAAACAGTGAATAACTGCAAGGTCGTTTCGCGAGCGCTATGGAAAGAATTAATTAGTTTTAGTGTCGTTAAACTCCTATGCGGGAACGGACAGTAAATTTCAGCCACTGTTCATTTTATTCCACTATTGTTTTATTGAAAATTTTATTGGTTTCATCGCGAGAACTCCGGCAGTTTATTTAACTGTTATTGCCGAGATGACAGAAGATTGTGTTTTTAATAATACACAGTTTGAGTTTGCACTTAGTTCAGTTAATGTTCTTCCTTATATGAATACATAATTGAATACCATATCTTACTCTTAGACTGTATAAAATAGTTTCTTTCGCTTTATGTTTTCTTCCTTTCCTACACGAAGGTGTACTCAAGAATAACTAGAATTATTTTATAGCAGGTTGTAGGGCTCTAGTTTCAACTTCTCCCGCTAGGTATTTTTACTAGACACCCTTTTGGATCTATTGCTTAAGTGTCATCCTTGGAGAAACCGCTAACTAGTAAGTATTTTTATTCGTAAGCGCTGTTTACGCCGTTCGGCGGTTTTGAAGTGACCTTAAAAAGCAACGTATTAACATCAAGTTCTGTTTCCAATTAGCAGGAATGCTTGGAAAATCTTTAAAAAACTCGGGATCATTTCTATTTCAATTTCTAGCGCACACCGAAATGGTTTGCTCTCTGGTTTTCGGAAGGCACACATGGAACGAATTTTGATATGTCACGTTTCATCTTCAAATTTTCAGTCAAAATTCGTTGGCATAAACTAATTCTCTAATTGTTCTATGAAGATCAAACATGATCGCATCACGATTTTTTCAGCGCTTTGAGACGTTCTGGAAGTCGGGGAACATATACCGGGTAACCTCGCTTAGTTCAAAGCAGGGCCGGCGCTAGACGGTAAGCGAGGAAAGCGTGGCAGAAGGGCGCCAAAAAGTAGAGGGCGCCAAATTTTTTTTTTTAAATTGAATAGTTATAGATTTATCAAGAAAATCACGTATAATTCTTCAAATATATTTCTAATAGATACTCTTAAAATACCTTTATATAAATGAAATGTTAAGTATGTCTTTCCCTATACGAAATTTTAAATGCCCAAACTCAGTTTTACACTTTTAAACGCTCCAACACAGCGTTACTTTTCAATTTTTTGTTATTGTCTTGTTTTCGTGTATTTATCTTTTTTCTTTCATGCAACAATGTGGAATATTTGCATTAAAAAGTAAAACTAAGTTAGAATTCTAAATGTTAACTTTAAACTGGGAATAAATACAGATACGTATACATATTATAAACAAATCTTGGCGATAGTTAGCCCTCATAAATTAGTAAGGATCGATTTTGTTTCTATATGTAATAAATCATAAGCATGATCATCATCGTTCGAAAATGTATGAAAAAGTTTCCTAATGAAGAGCAAACCAAAATTCCATATTATGTAATATTTAGGAGTTACATGCAAAAATAAAAATTCCAGGAGGATGGCTTACCGGGTGAGATGACTCGTTTGCAAAAATTCAAAGAATAGAACACATCGTTTCGTTCTACTATTATTTGGATTTTGACAAAAGAGTCATCTCACCCGGTAAGCCATCTCTCTCGGAATTACTCTATGCATGTATTTGAATTTTTGTATTTATCTGGTAACTTGCATTTTTCGGGTTGAATACAACTGGTACACTAACGGGGCAACTTTGACCTAATTTTACCGACTTCATCTCTTATAATAACGAAGATCCCAATAGCGAGGGTCGAAAACGGGCCTCCTTTATTGTATCATTTCTGTAAAATAGATGGTTAATATTTGAAGAATTCATTAATATTTTCTTTATAATAAAATTATTCGAAATACGAATCGTGAGATTTTTAAAATATTTTTTTAAATATATATAATAGGGGCGGGGGCGCCATTTTATAGGCTGCGGAAGGGCGTCAAATACTATACCGCCGGCCCTGGTGCAAAGCTTATTCACCGTAAGGCCTCTGAAGCGTTGCGACAGTTTCAGCTGCTGATTTCCTTAACAAGAAACAAAACATTAATGTCTGCCATTGCAAAATCGCCGAACACGTCAAACAGGTCTTGCGAAAAAAATAACACTGACCGCTCAAATGTTTCCCCAATAAAGACATTTAGGAAACAGATCCAAAAAGATATTTATCGGGTCCTACAACCCGCCAGAAAATAAGTTCGTTATTTTTGAGTACCCCCTCCTCGTAGTAATGGTTAAACTTTTGATTTAATTCACTGGGATTTGAATCTAGAGCCTCCCTATGTTTAGTAGATAATGGTAATCAGTTATAGGAAAACTTGGGCCGAGATATGTTTAGATTAGGTTATTGCATTATTGTTGATGGAATTCAGTAAATATTTCTTCACTGACAGCAAAGCTATCGTGAAGAGGAGAGAGCACCTCAATTATTCATCTTCGTCTTCCTCAACGATTAGGCATATGCCTGTTCCGGTTACAAAAGTTTTGCCATCTTTTCCTGGGTCTTCCCACATCTCTATTTCCTTTTGGTTTATGATAAAGAGCTTCTTTAGGGAGTCGTTCTTCTTCCATTCTCAATGTGACCTTTCCATTTTTGTTTGTTTTCGTCTATCTTAGACGATGTTATAACATTTAATTCATTTCTTATGGTTTCGTGGCAGATTCTATTTATGGATTAATCATCAATTTTATGCAAATAGATTTCGAAAAATATCTTTAAAACGAAAAACCAATATAACTACAAATAGTTTCCGTAATATCTTTTGTTCTGTACATTATTCAAATTCTATTTCATATTAAATTCTTGCTTATTAAAATAAAAATCAAAAACTGCAGTTTAATAAATTTGCACATTGGCTTTAATATTAAATTCTCTCATGGCCCAGATTGTAATTTGAATGAGCTGTCCACGTTTACATTTTCATTCAAGTGAAATTATAAATTTCGCAGTTATTAAATTGAAGTTAAACGTCGATGTCCGTATTTGTGGAAGAGACGACAGATGCTGCATGCACAAAATGACCTACTCACACAAATTATTTACGAGAGGAGTGTTCAAACATCGCTTATACTTATAGAAAGCTCACAGAAGAATAAAACACTTCGAAGTCAATGTCAAGCTATAGTTCATGCTCCATAAAAACAGCAATCAATATGCTATCGTACTATTGTAAAAAACTATTACTGAAATCTAATATTGAGATATTGGAGTCTTCTTAGTTCTCATCGTATTATAATGAATGAGATATTATGGGTCATCTTCGTGAAAAATTTCACGGCAAGGCTTGTTATTATATTTGACAAGATAAATACTATTACTATCCAATTGTTGCTTGAAGATGTTTTTCTAATAGAATATTTTCTAAATATAATTGACATATATACGTATTTACTAATTCTTGGCAGGAAGATTAATTTAATGATTTAGAAATTAATTCCAGTTTCAGAACAGGCTTTTGTTGATGATTAGTTTTCATCCGATTTTATTGATCTTAATATTGATAAATAAATAAATGTATCATAACGGCACATTACCCATTGCTGGGTGTGCTAATCTGCTTTCTACCCAGAATTCAGTATGGAGATATTTGTACCAGGCGTCACCTCACGGGCACTCACAGCTGGCGTAGAAAGTGTACTACAGATGTCACATTTGTGCCATTTAAAATTCGAAATATTTCTTTTCGACAGTAGTCGGGGTCCCCACTCAGACACGCAGCCACGGGACCCCATTATTGATATAAGAATTTTAACAATTGTGATGTAATTCACTGATCGGAGTCAACGGTCCAGGTTCGATTCCAACCATTTGGATTATGTTTCATAAAGGAGATATTGTGGCAGATTGATATAAGAAAGAAGAAATCGCGAATGTCTTCACGTAGAATATTATTTTCAATAATGGATGCATCTCATATTTGTGGTTAATAGTTTTGTGATTTGAAGAAACAAACTGAAATTCAGGTTACTATAAATATCTCTGTCATTTTTATTACTTAAGTATATCATATTTTTATTTATATATTTTTAAAAAATCTGATGTGGCCAGCACATTACCTTCCGTCAGTTATATTTACGAAAATTCTACCGATTTTTCACACAATTCAATAATCAATATGTGTATCTGCAATAATAACCGAGAGGAAGAGTGTATTCACCTTTTTGTAAAAAATATGGAATACCTCGAAAAAGAAAAGAGATATCGACCTGTGGTTTTAAAATCTTAAATCTACACTCTTCAAACTAATTAAATACAAATTTTCAGAATTTTAATTTTTTTTAAAATTTCAACCTTTTTTAAACCAGACCACCCTCATACCGAAAAATGGGTGTGTGGTACACCTTCAACGACCTCACCAGTAAATTCCTCGTACCAAAAACCATAAGTGTACCAATTTTCATCAAAATATTACAACGGATACATTTATTATTAAACATTCTTTAAAATCATCAAAAACTGAAAAAATCGCAAGGGGTACACCTTAGATTTTTTCCGATTTATGACCATTTTCAGACTTTTCCTTCTGGAGATTGCAATAGTTGTTCAAAAATTATGAAAATTGGTACGCTTATGTAACTTTGCTCGTAGAATCTAATGGTGATATCGCCAGCGGTGTATAATTGACCATTTTTGGGATATGACCCAAAAATGGGCATTTTTGAGCAAAGTTTGGAGGACGAATATCTCGGACACGAAAAGAGATATCAACCTGTGGTTTCAAAATCTTAAATCTACACCCTTCAAACTACTTAAATACAAATTTTCAGAATTTTTAATTTTTTAAAAATTTCCATCCTTTTTTAAGCCATATCATCCTTATACCCAAAAATGGGTGTGCGATACACCTTCAACGACCTCACCAGTAAATTCCTCGTACCAAAAAACATAATTATACCAATTTTCATCAAAATATTCAAGCGGATACATTTATTATTAACCAATCTTTAAAATCGTCAAGAACTGAAAAAATCGCAAGGGGTACACCTTAGATTTTTTGCGATTTTTGGCCATTTTCAGACTTTTCCTTCTGGAGATTGCAATAGTTGTTCAAAAATTATAAAAATTGGTACTCTTATGTAATTTTGCTCGTAAAATCTAATGGTGATATCGCCAGCGGTGTATAATTGACCATTTTTGGGATATGACCCAAAAATGGGCATTTTTGAGCAAAGTTTCGAGGACGAATATCTCGGACACGAAAAGAGATATCGACCTGTGGTTTTAAAATCTTAAATCTACACCCTTCAAACTAATTAAATACAAATTTTCAGAATTTTTAATTTTTAAAAAATTTTAACATTTTTTTAAATTCTACCGATGAACTGTTACCAGTAAACAGCTTTTTATCAGGTTGTAGTTACCGGAATCGATATTTTAAGAACGCATGTGGTAAACAGGGTAGATCCATAACCTATGAAAAAATTTGCAAATTTAAAACAGGTTAAAAATTTGACGTAGTTAACAAACTGAGCAGAGTCCTACTTTGAATACATTTCCACTTTTACCGCGTACACTTCGCTTTGCATCACTACCTTTTTTTGAGATTAGATTCTTCATGAATCCGGGAGATGGATCTGGTAGTAACTGAACAATTTTCGAACACGGTAACTTTTTACCACTCGTGTTTTCGAACACAGTCGGTATGCGGTATCTACCGGTAGAATTGCATCGCCTTTATTAGTAATACCAGCTTTAATTCTCTTAGGTATTGGATCCCTAAGTCCTGCACATTCTCCTGGGCGTGTTGTCCTATATGTCTAGCAAGGTAGATTTTATTGTACTCACTGAATTTTTACGAAGTTGCTTTTCAGTGTTCAAAAATAAGCGTCTCGGTAGAAGCTAAATTTGGACTAGAAGATTGCCCTTAAAATACCGATCGAACTATTATCACCAGTCATTCGGCCCACAGTTTTTTATCTTCCGTCACCTTTAGGTAAGGAAGGTATTGTCTTTGGTCAAAAAATTCGGTGGTGAGTTTTTGATGAATAAGCACATTTTAAGGTCCCTAGAACACAATTTTACTATTTTCGCGATGATGTCTGTATGCATGTATGTGTGTGTGTGTGTATGTGTGTGTGTGTATGTGTGTGTATGTGTATGTGTGCGTATGTGTGTGTATGTGTGTCTGTGTATGTACGTGTGTGTGTGATAACTCTAATACTACAATTTCAAAAATTATAATTCTTTTGTATTCTTCTTCGTTACATCCATATGAAGAGCTGATTAGAGTTTGGTTATAATTGAGCAACCGGAAGTACCCTCATTTGAAGATTTTAACAGTTTTTCATGAAAAAATGATGTTAAATATATTTTTTTCACATTTAATGTTTTTATAAATATGAAAGAATATTTTATTCTCTATACGATTTCACTGCATTTTATACTTCATATTAAAAAATTATAAAGAAATTAAATATCATAAATTAGCCAGCTCTGCTATAACTCTGGAAACAGCTGCTATATTAAGCATTAAGAAAATTCTGATTGAAAGGTGTCAGAGTCAAGTGCAATTGACATGTATGTTTGTGTTATAATTTTATTGGAAATGCAGGATCTTTTGCTACAAACTTTCTGTATGAAATTTGTGTAAAATACATACAACTGCTTTAAGGTAATGTACAAGAAATAGAATTTTTTGCACGGAACTTTCTGTATGACATTTGTACAAAATACATAGAACTGACGGAAGGTAATGTGCCTGGCCACATCAGATGTTTTTAAGTTTTTAGTCTATATTTAAAGTAGCCGAAAGAATTTTGTAGAATTGTGTAGATTTTATAATTTGTTGAAAATGTAAACCAGCCCAACTAATATGAGTTTGGGTTCGTATCTGCGTAGGAAAATGTATGCTGGCTGAACTAATATCTGGATTCTTATAATATTAATGTTCTGTATTTCATCCAAAAATTTTGACTTTCTCTACATTTTATTTTTTGATAAATTGCCTAAACCTGTCTGAATCAATTGTATAAGATTTGCCATGAAAACGTTCTGTGAGCCAAGATCAATGTCTTTTAGAACGTAGATAAAAATTTGAAGAAACTGTATCATTAAACTTTTGTTTTCAAAATATACGAACAGTATCTATTTACAAAGTTGCTACACTATAATTGCAAGAAGAAGCAAAAGCAGATAATTACATACTTATTTTAATTTTATTATTTGTATTAATTTTATATTCCAACACTATATAATCAATTTACGTCGATAAACTATGGTAAAAGCTGTGGTCAAAATATTTTACAAAAACTTATTTATGTCTACACATTCCAAGAATTAAAAAAGCAATAACAAATTGACTTAGTTCTAATAGGCACGTTCCATTTCAGTAGAAGAAAATAAGTTGAAATATTCATACATTTTCTCTTCAAATGCACTTTCTTCCCGAATGATTCGTTTTTGAATATATGTTTCTTATTGGAAAATATTTAGATCACTCGATCAATTAGATTGAAATCATATGAGTAATAATCATATGCAGTAGGCCTTTACGGGCAGGTGAAATCTGTCTCCTACGGCGGTGAGAGATACCTACCATGCACGCGATCGCCATGGACTTCTCTAAGCCGAAGACATTATAATTTACAGTAAAAACAATATTGGCTACTGGTGGATCTTTTTATTAACTCGCGTGTACTGTTGTGCGGCTTAGAACTGTGTACACTTTCATTTTAAACTTATGTGACATCCTAACTTGGCTCGAAACTACTTCATCATAAAAAAATATTATTATTATTTCTAGTACCCAAATTATGAAATCTAGACAAATGGTAAAGAAAATTCTACAAAATTCTTTTGGCTTCTTTAAATAAAGACTTAAAACTTTTAAAAAAACTGGGGGCCCAATGACAGTGCCGGCTCTAGAGTTCCTAGCGCCCCGATGCAAATTTAAATTGAGCGCCCCTTGAATTTTTTAGAAATTATTTAAAAAAGTACAAAGTAAAAAATTCAAAACATTATTTTAATATAGAATTGTGTTTTTAGATAATAACAACAAAGCAAAATATATAAAAATTCACATAGACTAGTATTATAAGTACATAATTTGTCCACTATTGGACATGGACAATGTAATACACCATAAGGAGATAGAAGTGAATAATATTTTTTTAAATTTGTTTGTATTAATTATCCTACCAAAAGCATTAACGGCGACGACGCATCTTCTTCGGAAATTCCTCCTTCACGTCATTAGAAACCCGCCCGCAAAACCTTGGCCGAGAAGTGGTCTAGCTAAATTGTATTAGTCCAGAAAATAACACAGCTTCGAGTAGCTGGTGTTGCTTTAGCCACATCTTCTCTCGTGTATTCTTCTTCTAAGTTGGCGCACCTGAGCAGGTGGGCCATTGTTTGTTCTTGGCCACAATGACATAAAGTGGGTTCTATTTGGTAGGGTACGACTAGCGAATGAAAGTTGTCGTTTAAATTATTTTATAGATGTGGTTTCCTTTGAAACCCTAGAAGAGAATAGAATTGTACGAAATATTCAGGTATGAAATTTTTGTATGAAACCATGGACTAGGAAAACACAAAAATACATTAATATGTCTGGCTGGAAATAGATGGCCGACTAGGGTAACTGAATATCAAAGCAGATTGGCACACCCAGCAATGGGTAATATGCCGTGATGATACATTTATTTATTTATTTTATTTAATATCAAAACAGGGGTGCGTTTAAAATATTTTAAACATTTTTCGTTTATTTTCATTGTAACAATTTTTTTGATATTTAAAGTACTTAGTTTGGCTATTCTATGATATAGGATTATTTTTAATTTTCTCTAACAGTAATTCCGACTCGAGGGTTGCTTACACCTGCGAGACGAACGAACTAGAATTTGCGGTATTAATTTTTTTAAATACATCCCTGAATCCTATTGCTAAGGTCACACCACGTCTATTAAATAATTTAAGCGTCAACTTTCATTTGTTAGTCATACTATATACAGGGTGTTTCCTTTAAAACAACCAGCGCTTTTTTGGGCGAACTAATGACTTTAGAAAAAAAATGTTATATACAAAAAATGATCAAGAATAAGGGGCTAATTTATTCATAATAACAAACCGAAAATTCGACCAGTGGTTCTCAAACGGCAGAACAAAATTATATTTTTTTAAATGGTATCCTATATAATTTTTTAGCCCAATAGATAGAGAGTTTTTTTCTGATTTCAACGATATGAATATGGTATTGGGTTGTATAACAATTATTTCGAGAAAAATGGTATTACATATAATGTTATAATATTACAATAGGCTATTGATACGTCTGTTGCCTAGTTACGCTAGTAGTAAACCCATTTTTTATTACATTTCTAGTTTTTAATACCATTTTTCTCGAAATAATTGTTATACAACCCTATGCTATATTTATATCGTTGAAATCAGAAAATAATATTCTATTTAAAGGGCTAAAAATTATATAGAGTGCCATTAAAAAAAATATAATTTTGTTCTACCGTTTGAGGACCACTGGTTAAATATTCAGTTTGTTACTATTGCTGCATTATCCCCTTATTCTTGATCATTTTTGGTATAAAACATTTTTCTCTAAAGTTGTTAGTTCGGCCAAAACAGCGCTGGTTGTTTTAAAGGAAATACCCTATATATATACAGGGTGTTAATTAAAAAGCGGGCCATAGGCGTTTAACATGGGAAATCAGTTGTTCCTTGTGCAAAACTTCCCATTTAATTTTAAACAAAAATGTTTCAAATAAATGTTGTGGAGAACTAAATTCTACACCAGCATCACGAAACAGATTTTATTTTGCATGGTTAGTAACCTGTAAAATCCAATTTGAAATTTTATAAATATTGCTAATTTGTAGTAATAGCCATGAAATTTAAACAAAATTACAAAGATATGCATATCATTTGAATTGTCAGAATTTCGATTTTGCAGGTTACAAAATAAAAATAAATAAAATCTAAGCAATAATTTAGATGTAGATTATAGAAACAAAATATTTTTAAGGACTTAGGATAGAATATAATTATCAGTAATTTTTATTTCAAAATCGAATTTGTGACAGTTCAAACGATATGCATTTCTTTGTAATTTTGTTTAAATTCCATGGCTCTCACTACAAATGAGCAATATTTACATAATTTCAATTTGGATTTTACAGGTTACTAAACATGCAAAATAAAATCTGTTTAGTGATTCTGGTGTATAATTTAATTATCTACAACTTTTATTTGAAACACTTTTGTTTAAAATTAATTAGGAACTTTTGCGCAAGGAAAAACTGATTTCCCATGTTAAACGCCTATGGCCCGCTTTTTAATTAACACCCTGTATATATATATATATATATATATATATATATATATATATATATATATATATATATATTTACTCCATATTTTCTTACATGACTTTGTAGGCGATTTAGAATTTTCGTCGTACGCAACAGTAAAAATAGTTAGTAGTGACTTTAACAGATTGTATTTACTAAATGTATATAATTTGTTCTATAAAAGAAGCGTTTAAATTCAAAGATATCTAAGTTTCATCTTCTTCAGTGAACCATAAAATATTGAGACCACGGAATGTCAAATCATATCTCTCGGGAACTACCAAAAATATGTTCCATTTCAAATTCCATCCTTGAATCCTCATTTACATGAAACATTACTCAAAATGAATAAATAATGAAGCAAGAAGTCTAGATGAAACATGGAAATCAGATCACTTATCCCAAATACTCAATAACCCAAGATTGATTCCAATTCATATATCAAAAATTCAGTATTAATTAATCTTCATTAGTGCTTAATTTTCATCAGTGTTCAATGCGTTTATTTCTTGCGGGTTATTTGACAATTTCGTCCTACTTAACGATACGGCGAAGTCGTTGGGAGAGTTTTCTCGACGACATATGTTTGACGAACAAAAAAGATATAAATGAGTGAGTATAGGCGGTCTGTGTAGACTCTACGATGTTTGTAGGTTCGCTATATGAAACTATATCAAACAAGACTAACGAGAAATTGTTTTCTTTGGATGGAATCGGGGTTATTTAGTTTTACTCTTCATGAAGCACGCGCCGCAGTATATCTAGTGTGTTTATTTTTTCTATATCAAATTACTTGATTAGATGTTTGTGTATTTTTTGCCAAATCAGATTGCTGTAGGACTGAACTTACAAAAACACGAGATGATATAATATTGATTTATATTGCTTCTGTGTAACTATCTCTGATCGTTAGTGTTTATTTTGCCCTTTAATCATAACTCACATCGAGTAATTACTAATTACAGGATGACCACATCCGATTTAGGGTTATAATTAGATAAAATCGATTAGACTAGCCAATAACCACTAACCAGAATTTCGATTCTAGCCTATGAGATTGATGTACGAAGCTATAATTAACCTATTTATTAATTTACCAATTTACCACTCCTAAATTAGCCGGGTGAAATATCAGCTTGAATTATATGATCAATTAACGAAGGGTGTTTCATTACATGCCGAGTTATCTTGTAGTTAACACGTTGGTGTGTAATACTGTAACGAAAGTTCATATTCTGTATCACCAGAGAAGAACAGTTATTAAATATTATATGGGTATTTTATAGTTCATACCATGAAACCAAGTAATGGCTAATAAATGGTTTATTAGTTATACTATATTATAATGAGAAGAAGTTTAAACAAAAGATACTGCATTAAATTAACAACTACATAAATATTTATGTACACTGATATTACTCTTAAAGAATTAATTAAATGAAACGTGATCTATATTATAACTTGTATCATGTACATGTAGAAATGCAAAGATGATCTCATTATTACTAAACTAATTATAATATGCAATGAGATGTATTACGCTGTCATCAATAATTTATACAATGTTGCGCGAAATTACTGCATACGTTTGCGACTGGTTGGACCTCTCAGACCCATATGATATTTAAGGATTATTTATACAAAATGGCTGTGTTAGTACATCTTTTACATTTTGATGTAATAAAAAAATGAACGAAGACATTTCGTCCTCGCAGGAGCCGCTGGCTAAATTTCATTTCCGTTTTTGAAAAAGAAAAAATTTGATTCAATTAAACTGTAAAGGGTATTGTCTTTTGTCAAAAAATTCGGTGGTGAGTTTTTGATGAATAAGCACGTTTTAGGGATGATGTCTGTATATATATATATATATATATATATATATATATATATATATATATATATATATATATATATATATATATATATATATATATATAAATATGTGTGTGTGTGTGTGTGTGTGTGTGCATATGTATGTGTGTGTGTGCATGTATGTGTGTGTGTGCATGTATGTGTGTGTGAGTGTGTGAGTGTGTGTGTGTGTGTGTGTGTGTGTGTGTGTGTGTGTGTGTGTGTCTGTGTGTGACAAAATTTTCTAATGCGATAACTCTAATACTACAGTTCCAAAAATTATAATTCTTCCGTATTCCTCTTCGTTACATGCATTTGAAGAGCTGATTAGATTTTGGTTATAATTTGTCAACCGGAAGTAACCTAATTTGAAGATTTTAACAGTTTTGAAAAAACGATGTTAAATATCATTTTTTCACATTTAATGTTATTATAAATATTAAAGAATATTTTATTCTGTATACGATTTGAGTGCATTTTATACTTCATATTAAATGGATATAGAGTTAAAAATTATAAAGAAAATAAATATCATATAACTGCAATTGACAGTATGTTTGTGTTAGGATCTTTTGCTAAAAACTTTCTATATGGAATTTGTATAAAATACATACAACTGCCTTAAGGTAATATACAAGAAATAGAATCTTTTGCAAAGAACTTTCTATATGACATTTATACAAAATACATAGAACTGACGGAAGCTAATATGCTGGCCACATCAGATTTTTTACCTTCCGTCACCTTTAGGTAAGGAAGGTATTGTCTTTGGTCAAAAAATTCGGTGGTGAGTTTTTGATGAATAAGCACGTTTTAGGGTCCCTAGAATACGATTTTACTATTTTTGCAATGATGTCTGTATGTGTGTGTGTGTGTGTGTATGTATGTATGTATGTATTTGTGTCCGTGTGTCCGTGTGTGTGTGTGTGTGTGTGTGTGTGTGTGTAACAAAATTTTCGTCTACGATAACTTCCATACTACAATTCTAAAAATTATAATTCTTTCGTATTTCTCTTCGTTACATCCATGCGAAGAGCTGATTAGATTTTGGTTAGAATTGGACAACCGGAAGAACCCGCATTTGAAGATTTTAACAGTTTTTCTTGAAAAAACTATGTTAAATATCATTTTTTCACATTTAATGTTATTATAAATATTAAAGAATATTTTATTTTCTATACGATTTGATTGCATTTTATACCTAATATTAAATGGATATAGAGTTAAAAAATTATAAAGAAATTAAATTTCATAAAGTAGCCATAGCTGTGGAAACAGCTACTATATTAAGAAAATTTTGATTGAAAGTTGTCAGTGTCAATTGAAATTGACAGTGTGTTTGTCTTATAATTTTACTGGAAATAGGTATAGGATCTTTTGCTTTCTGTATGGAATTTGTATAAAATACATACAACTGCTTTAAGGTAATGTACAAGAAATAATAATAATAAATCTTTTATTTCTGCAGATACATTACACTGTATATAGAAAACGTCAAAAAATAATAATTTTCTGTATGAAATTTGCATAAAATACATGCAACTGCCGGAAGGTAATGTACAAGAAATAGAATATTTAATTTAGCAAGGAACTTTCCGTATGAAATTTGTACAAAATACATAGAACTGACCAGAACTGACGGAAGGTAATGTGCTGGCCACATCAGATTTTTTTTTCATACATTTGAATAAAAGTCACTCTCGAAGGTATTTCAGTAACTTTTCGTTTATAAGGCCTCTTTTGGGAAACATTTTTAGAAGATGCAACAGCTAAAGTATGGTATGACTAACGAATGAAAGTTGACGTTTAAATTATTTTATAGATGTGGATTCTTTTGAAACCCTAGAGAAGAATAGAACTGTACGAAATATACAGTTATGAAATTTTTGCATGAACCCTTTTAAATACTGGACTAGGAAAACACAGAAATACATTACTATGTCTGGATGAAAATAGATGGGCGACTAGGGTAACTGAATATCAAAACAGGGGTGCGTTTAAAATGTTTTAAACATTTTTCATTTATGTTTATTATAACAAAATATTTTGATCTTTAAACTATTTAGTTTGGCAATTCTATGGAATAGGATTATTTTTAATTTCCTCTAACAGTAATTCCGATTCGAGGGTTGCTTACACCTGAGACGAACGAATCAGAATGCGGTATTAATTTTTTTAAGTGCATCCATGAACCCTATTACTAAGATCATTTTAAATGCCTCCTGGTATTGAGTACAATTCTAATACATAAGGGTCAGTTTCCTTTCAAATCAAATATAGGCAAATGCTTTCAAAAGAAACCACATACATACATACATACATAAAATCACGCATTTCCCACTTAGTGGGTTAGCACAAACCCGAAAGAATAACAATAACATCATCCAAAAAATAATCAGTCTCTCTTTCAACAACATTATTACTAACCTGACATCATAGGTACAACATATATTCCTCACTCTTAACATATTAAAGTGACCGAATTACGGTAGCTAAAATCCGCAACCGGACCACAATAATAGTTACGAAATAATCATCCTTCGACACACATTCCTGTCTAAGCACACTTCTTTCGCCTCGGCCACATTCATAATCGCATTCATAGACGCTCTTCTTCTCTTCCCACTCGGAAACTTTCTCTCTTTTAGTACCTTATCAATCACATCCATCCACTTACACACTGGACGGCCACGCAATCGAACACCCTCAATTTCACCGAGATTTATACGCTTTACAAGACGTTCACTCTTCATTCTCTCCACATGACCAAACCATCTCAACTGGCTCATTCCTACTCTCTTAACAACATTCTTCCTAACCATACATTCTTCATACACCAAATAAAAATAAAAAAAATAAAAATAAAAAAATAAAAATAAAAAAAAATCATGTAAACGTCAACCTACATTCGCTAGTCATACTATAATGTATGACAATGTAACGTTTTAATGAATAATATATTTCAGAAAAAGTAGTTAAATTTGACAAACATAAAAGTTATAGTTAAAGTTTAGAAGATAAATGATATATAAAATTGGGCTCCTCAGGCCTACTTACAGTTATAGGGTTCATGAAAGTATAAGTGTATACCGAAATGTCTATTTTGTAAGAATACGATGATTTGTTAAATTGTTAACCACTAAACTAGTGTTTACCACAGTCGAGTAATTTACCCTTGATGAGTAATTTGTAAATATTTTTTATTGAAGATTATTTCACACTGCATATTTTGAAATCTGTGAATAGAAGATGTCTAATGTACATACATTAAAATAAATTAATTCGTGGTATGCAACATCTGCAAAATATATAGCTTACATTTCTCTTACCCAATTTACTACTTATCAAGAAGTGTCACAGGCATGTCATTACATTTGAAATGAAGTGAGAACCATGTCCACTTTCGTCATTGTGATTATGTTTCAATGTTGTACTTCAAGTGTAAACCGTATTACAACTTACAAGAATGCTACTTCATGTAACAGTTCCAATGACTTGCTTTCGGTATTGTTCAAGAATCATGTAAAAGTTTCCTTACATAACTACACATTTTTCATTTTTGTCAGAAATGAAATTAACACTTTTGATTAAGTTAGGATGATGAAAATAATTTAATATTCCCATGTAAGCAATTTAAGTTGGTCATTATACTTAAGTGAGTTTTAAAATATGAGATGTTGACAAAAATTTATACAGAAGTTTGTTAATGATTCTACTTTAAAATGGGGAATCGTGATTAAAAGTTTTTTAAACAAACTCAGCAAATTGGAAAGTTTTCTCTACTTAAAAATGTATTATCTGAATATTTGACGATCGTTATGAAGATTTTTTGTGCTATCAAAAATAGAATAACATATTGAAATTATTAAATATTCAAAACATTTAAATTCAAAGAGACTTGATTTCAAGGAAAACTCCTTGACAATTTAAATTCAACAGATTTTTTTTCTATAAGTAGCTTTCATTTCAGAATTTTCAGCCAGTCCATACATATGTATTTAAGCATAATAAAAACTTATACATATGTAGAAAGCCCGAAAGACATCAGAGAATGTAATCTTGGGAAAAAGTTTTTTTTTCAAATATCTCTGATAACAAAAGTGTTCAACTAAATCAACTAAAAACAAATTTATAAATTTAACTTCCAGCTAGGAAATACAATAATTCTTTTAATTTTTACCTCCCGCTACCCTTGGTAAGGGAGGTGTAGGGATCGTGCTAAAAATCGCATATCGAGATTTTAGTAAATGAACACGTTTTAAGATCCCTAGAATCCCATTTTAACATTTTCACAATGATGTCTGTGTATATGTGTGGATCCTCCACTCTAACTCAAATACTATCATTCAGAAAATTTTAAAACCTTGTATTCCGATCTTTCTCTATTATGGAAAGAGCCCACTAGATTTTGGTGTAAATCGGATAACCGGAAATGGCACTTTACTTGAAGCTCAAACTAGTTTTTTCTTCGAACAATACCTTTAAATGTTATTTTTTCGAGATTATAGTATATTAAGTTTTAAGAACGGTAAGGACAGTTTACCGATCGAAGACAATGTTTGGGGACTGAACAATTTTGTCTGAGATCGGTAATTCCTTAACGTTCGTGATTCTTATATTATTTTTTGCATCGATCGACGCACAAAATTTATAAGAAAAAAAATTATTTTAACATATTAAAAAAATTTATTTGTCATTTTTGAAGTAAGCCTTGATTTTTGTTTTTATTTATTTACCGTCTCGCCTCCTGAACGGTAAGTGAAGCACATCACTTACCGTTCAGTAAATTGTAAATAAGACCTACTGTCTTGGAAACACTATCGGTAAATATAAAAAATAACCCGATCGTGCAAAAATGTTATTATAAAAATTAAAGATTATTAAATTTTCTACAGATATGCATTAATACTTTTTCTACATATTTTATGAATAAATTTATAAAATTATCTATAATTTGAATCCTGAAGCCTACGCTTTAAACAATCAAAACTTCTTGGTTACGTAGTTATTCAAATGTATGTAACTGACAGATAAATGTCACTATGAAAGAACTAATCATTTCAAAATAATAATAGTAACCTTTTAAAAAGAAAAAAAGTAAATAGAACAATAGGAAAGGAAATCAATACAGTTTCCAGCATAAGTAAATATGTAGGTATGTATTTAGATTAGTTAAAATTAACGATTCACAAAAAAATTTAAGCTAGTCCTCATTTTTGGATTAGTGAATTCTATTCTATCCTGGTATTTAAAATTTAATAAATAAATTAATAAATAAATAAATATATCATCACGGCATATTACCCATTGCTGGGTGTGCCAATTTGTACCGTGCGGGCGTTTACCAGGCGTCACCTCACGGGCACTCATTGCTGGCGTGCAGAGTGCACCACAGAGGCCAATATTGTGCCATTTAAAATTCGAAATATTTGGCGTCGGTCGGGATTGAACCCGGTTCCCCAGATTCGCGACCAGACACTCAGGACGCGGCCACGAGACCCCATTTAATCTTCATTATATTATCAAAAAAGGTAGTTACTTGGATTAGATTAGACTATATTTTAAGAAATAAACTGCCAAAATTAGAGTAAAATTCGCTAATCCAAAAATAAGGATAAGCTTATTTTTTTGTGACTCGGGCTGTAAATATCGGGAGGTATTGTTTTCTTGCATCCTCTGACATTCTTTCTGCTCCATTATTGCTGCAAATTGAGAAGCACGCTTTTGCTACTGATTACCTTATAAGAAAATTTAAATCATATATTTATCCTATCGAGGTTAACGATACATATAATTAATTAAAAGGAAAATGAAGCCGATTATCCTATGTATAAAGTGAAAGAAGAAGTCGAAGATTAATTTCTCCAGATGTTATTTTAATTACTGCCTCGGGAATGCAGGACAACTGGTCTAGGACTATAATGTCTATAATTTCCTTGTACTATGTTGGAACTGGCGACATGCGAATGTGCACTTTTGTTTTCTACGACTCCTTACAGTCATTGAAAGTAAAAAATAACATTAGTCTTTATTGGCAGAAGCGACGTTTCTTTTTATGGCAATTGTGAGAAAAATGGTAGGCTATCCACAATGAAAGTGATTTGTAAGAGAAAATACTTTTTCAAAGAAATTCTTTTCCATATATCGATTGGCTATAGACATCTAAAAGTCATTGCCATTATCAGCGATTTACGGTCGGATCTTTATACATTTCTCTTATTTGTATAAATCAATGAACTCATATTGTTTCTCTCATAGAATTCTTAATGAAATTTACAAAACATAATAAAACTACACAAATATTTATTTTATTTTTGCCAGAGTTTACTGTTGTTTCCTTTGATTCCTGTCAAACTTCTGTCTACTACTAGCCTAGACTCATAATAGCGCAATTGAATTAAAAAGAATTAGAAAAAAATCTGATGTGGCCAGCACATTACCTCGCGTCAGTTCTATTTATTTTGTACAAATTTTATACAGACAGTTTATTGCTAAAGATTCTATTTCTTGCACTTTACCTTCCAGCAGTTGCATGTATTTTATGCAAATCCATACAGAAAATTTATAGCAAAAGATCCTATATTTCCATTAAAATTATAATACAAACACACTATGTCAGTTTCACTTGACACTGACATCTTTCAATCAGAATTTTCTTAATATAGTAGCTGTTTTCATAGCTATGGCTACTTTATGAAATTTAATTTCTTTATAATTTTTACCTTCCGTCACCTTTAGGTAAGGTGTGTGTGTGTGTGTGTGTGTGTGTGTGTGTGTGTGTGTGTGTGTGTGTGTGTGTGTGTGTGTGTGTGTGTGTGTGTGTGTGTGTGTGTGTGTGTGTGTGTGTGTGTGTGTGTGTGTGTGTGTGTATATATATGTGTGTGTGTGTGTGTGTATGTAACAAAATTTTCGTCTACGATAACTTCCATACTACAATTCTAAAAATTATAATTCTTTCGAATTTCTCTTCGTTACATCCATGTGAAGAGCTGATTAGATTTTGGTTAGAATTGGACAACCGGAAGTATCTTCATTTGAAGATTTTAACAGTTTTTCTTGAAAAAACTATGTTAAATATCATTTTTTCACGTTTAATGTTATTATAAATATTAAAGAATATCTTATTCCCTATACGATTTGACTACATTTTATACTTAATAATAAATGGATATAGAATTAAAAAATTATAAAGAAATTAAATTTCATAAAGTAGCCATAGCTATGGAAACAGCTACTATATTAAGAAAATTTTGATTGAAAGATGTCAGTGTCAAGTGAAATTGACATAGTGTGTTTGTCTCATAATTTTACTGTAAATATAGGATCTTTTGCTTTCTGTATGGAATTTGTATAAAATACATACAACTGCATTAAGGTAATGTACAAGAAATAATAATAATAAATCTTTTATTTCTGCAGATACATTACACTGTATATAGAAAACGTCACAAAATGATAATTTTCTGTATGAAATTTGCATAAAATACATGCAACTGCCGAAAGGTAATGTACAAGAAATAGAATATTTAATTTAGCAAGGAACTTTCCGTATGAAATTTGTACAAAATACATAGAACTGACGGAAGGTAATGTGCTGGCCACATCAGATTTTTTAACTCTATATCCATTTAATATTACGTATAAAATGCAGTCAATTCGTATAGAGAATAAAATATTCTTTAATATTTATAAAAACATTAAATGTGAAAAAATGATATTTAACATAGTTTTTTCAAGAAAAACTGATAAAATCTTCAAATGATGGTACTTCCGGTTGACCAATTTGAACCAAAATCTAATCAGCTCTTCATATGGATGTAACGAAGAAGAATACGAAAAAAATATAATTAGTATTAGCGTTACACACACACACACACACACACACACACACACACACACACACACACACACACACATACACACACACATACACACTCACACATACAGACACACACATACAGACATCATCGTAAAAATAGTAAAATCGTATTCTAGGGACCTTAAACTCACCAGCGAATTTTTTGACAAAGACAATACCTACCTTCCTTACCTAAAGGTGACGGAAGGTAAAAATATTGAAATTGTATGCTTAATAATGAATATTAATAAAGAAATAAAACGATATAATTGAAATACTTCGGAAATAAGGGGCTTTTAGTTATAGCAGCTCGTCACTCATATGAATTCCATATATATTATTTTGATTGGCGACTCGAAGACGGCCTATAAATATATAATGAATACCAAGTAATGAGAGGAGCCTACTACCAATGGAAGTAGAGAAATTAAAATAGCGGAGGCGTGGCTATCAGTCCAGTACTGCAATTCTCAAACAGTTTTTATTTGAATATAAATGTTTTGCATTAAATTTAATAATTTAAATACACTTCCAATTATAAATCACAGACTTGGGGCTGTCCTTAAATAACGTAACGCAAAATTAGGAAATTTTTGATACCCCCTCCCCCCTTTGTAACGCGCCCGTAACGCAAACATGACCCCCCCCCATATATTACGTAACGCAGTACTTGACCCCCCCCCCAATTTTTTACTGGATATAAAAGTATATGGCCTCCTTAATATTCAGTTAAAATTTGAAACAGAATCTATTTAAATTAATGTATATAAAGATGAAAAATAACAGAACAGAACAGAAACTATTTAAATTAATGTACATAAAGATAAAAAATAATGTACTACTCTTGCCCTACGGCTTGTCACTCCATTTTCTTTACTGGATATAAAAGCATATGGCCTCTTTAATATTCAGTTAAAATTTGAAACAGAAACTATTTAAATTAATGTACATAAAGATGAAAAATAACAGAACAGAAGAGAAACTATTTAAATTAATGTACATAAAGATAAAAAAAATGTACTACTCTTGCCCTACGGCTTGTCACCCCAATTTGTTTACTGTATATAAAAGTATATGGCCTCCTTTATATTCAGTTAAAAATTGGAAATATGGAAATGCATATGCTTTTAACAAACTATTGAAAAGTTTTTCCTTATCAACACTACTTGAATTCATGTTTTAATATGAATTGCATTGCACGAATGAAAGACCACTGGCCCGAATTTGAACTGTGCCCAACATATTATGTTGACTGTTATTGAAAACAAACGACTGCCTGCATATACGAATTAGCACCGCGAAATTTGAATGTTTCAAAACTATTAAAGCAAGTTTAGCAATATTTTTTATATTTTATCGTTACGCAACGCACACATTAACCCTCCCCCACCCACTTGTAACACTGCGTAACGCTACTCTTGACCCCCCCCCTCCCCCCTTGAAGCGTTACGTAATTTAAGGACAGCCCCTGTACAGTATAATAATATTCATTTATTTTCTATAAATATAATTTAGAAATAGCATATAATTCAAGAACATTTAGGCCCATGAAGGAGGGGGACTATAACTCGCTTATTAATAGGAATCATTTGCGTAGGTATTATAATTTGTTTGTTGAAAATATGAACTGGGTGAACAATAATGAGCCTAGGCTCATACTGGCAATTTTAAAAGATTTTAAAACAATCATAAAATTTTACCATAAAAAATTAATAACATATATTTTCAGTAGTCGCAGTTATTATTCACAATTATGTAGCAATCGAAAATGATTACTTCCTCTAGTGGAAAACGTTTAGCATTAAATGCAACGAGATGTCAAAACAATTAGGATTGCAAATCTTACTTCATTTTCCCGGGTCTATTGTACGCACAAATTCAAAAACTTTCTTTCAAACTGACGTAAACTGCTACAATTGCAGAAAATAAACAACCAGGGACAGAAATCGTGGGAAGTGATCCCTATCTTTTTAATTCTCGAAAATGAATTGAATTTTCGCTGGTGTTTTATGTTTGCTGAATTGTATTCGTGATTTATCATTTCTAGGTGACAGTTTTACCAAGAATAATGCCTAAAGAATACATTTTCGTAAAGTAATATCATCTTATATTGAATCTCATTTTTACCTTCCGTCACCTTTAGGTAAGGAAGGTATTGTCTTTGGTCAAAAAATTCGGTGGCGAGTTTTTAATGAATAAGCACGTTTTAAGGTCCCTAGAATACGATTTTACTATTTTTACGATGATGTCTGTCTGTGTGTGTGTGTGTGTGTGTGTGTGTGTGTGTGTGTGTGTGTGTGTGTGTGTGTGTGTCTGTCTGTGTGTGTGTGTATGTGTGTCGTCTCTCTCTCTCTCTCTCTCTCTCTCTCTCTCTCTCTCTCTCTGTGTGTGTGTGTGTGTGTGTGTGTGTGTGTGTGTGTGTGTGTGTCGTCTCTCTCTCTCTCTCTCTCTCTCTCTCTCTCTCTCTCTCTCTCTGTGTGTGTGTGTGTGTGTGTGTGTGTGTGTGTGTGTGTGTGTGTGTGTGTGTGTGTGTGTGTGTGTGTCTGTTTGTGTGTGTGTGTGTGTGTGTGTGTGTGTGTGTGTGTGTGTGTGTAACGAAATTTTCGTCTACGATAGTTCTAATACTACAATTCCAAAAATTATAATTCTTTCGTATTTCTCTTCGTTGCATCCATATGAAGAGCTGATTAGATTTTAGTTATAATTGGTCAACCGGAAGTACCCTAATTTGAAGATTTTAACAGTTTTTCTTGAAAAAATGATGTTAAATGTCATTTTTTCACATTTAACTTTCTTATAAATATTAAAAAACATTGTATTCACTATACGATTTGACTATAATTCATATTAAATAGATATAAAGTTATAAAATTATAAAGAAATTAAATTTCATAAATTAGCTAGCTATGCTAGAAACAGCTACAATATTAAGAAAATTCTGATTGAAAGATGTCAGTGTCAATTGACATATTCGTAGTATATTTGTGTTATAATTATACTCGAAACCTTGAAATATAGGATATTTTATAAGGAATAAATTTTAATTATAAAGCAATAAAAATTAAATATTTTAAAAGCTTGTACCCCTAAAAATAGGGGCTGTAAATTTTTTCTGTGCCTAAATTCGAAATCCGGGGACATTTTTACATAATTATGCCAAATTTCAATTTATTTTGATTACTGACACAATTTTTATGAAAGGTTGAAAAATGTATTAATTTAAATAAATTAAATAACTATTTATTAGGGTTCTTGTCTAATTTTTGGTTCATAACCCCAAAATTAAGGGTTGAACTTTTTTAACTATACATATTTCGATTCTACGGACTTTTTTACATATGTCCACCAAGTTTCAGCCAAATCCATGCGGACATATTTTCACAAATTAACAATAAACAATGTAAAGTACGAAAACATTGTTTCCATAGGTCGTTGACCCCGTTTTGGGTTTATAACCCCAAAACTAAGGGGCGGCAACTTTTTTAACAAACATATTTCGATTCTATGGACTTTTTTACATATGTCCACCAATTTTCAGCCAAATCGATGAGGGACCCATTTTTGCTATGAAGCGCCAAACGTAAAAAATGTTTAGGGGTTCCCATCCCTTTTAAGGGGTTGTAACCCTAAACCCAGTCGAGATACATGAAATCTGTGTGCGTCATCAAACTCAGCATCCTTCAATTAGTACGTATACCAATTTTTATAAAATTTTAACGTTTGGTTTAAAAGTTCTGTACCCTTAAAGTTGAAATTTGTTTTAAGAAAATTATTAACAAATTTTGTCTTGAAAATTCGAGGGGATTCCGTGTGACGTCAGAGGGAATTCCCTGTGACGTCATGGTTCCCACGGGGGTTTTCCCGTTTTTAATAACGGGAGAAAGGGTAGATTTTTGTCCAAATTTAAAAATTCATAACTCGAGAACGGTTTGAGATATCAGGATCAAATTTGGACAGGGTACTTTTGAGACCTTTGGGCATCGATTAGTTAACATAATAAATAATTAATTAAAGCAGAGGTATTAAAAATGTTGGGGTAAAGTTAAAGTGGTATAAATTTTAAACCGTTTGAAATGTGGAGATGAAATTTGATGTGGGTATAGTCAATAATTTGGAAATTGATTATGTATTTTGGATATGTCATTAATTATACCAGGGGCACCAAACTAGTAGGACCGGGTATATAAAATGGTATAAATTTGGACCCGTTTTACATATTGGGGTGAAATTTGGTACATGCACTAAGATAATTATTTATTGCAGTTAGGATACCTATATAATTATTTATACCAGTGGTGCCACAAATGTTACCCTTAAAACATAATATTTTAAACCGTTTGAAATGTGGAGATGAAATTTGGTGTGGGTATAGTTAATAATTTGGAAATTGATTATGTATTTTGGATATGTAATTAATTATACCAGAGGCACCAAACTAGTGGAACCGGGTATATAAAATGGTGTAAATTTGGACCCGTTCTACATATTGGGGTGAAATTTGGTACATGTACTAAGATAATTATTTATTGTAGTTAGGATGCCTATATAATTATTTATACCAGTGGTGCCACAAATGTTACCCTTAAAAAATAATATTTTAAACCGTTTGAAATATGGAGATGAAATTTGGTGTGGGTATAGTTAATAATTTGGAAATTGATTACGTATTTTGAATATGTAATTAATTATACCAGGGGTACCAAACTAGTGGGACCGGGAATATAAAATGGTGTAAATTTGGACCCGTTTTACAAATTAGGAAGAAATTCAGTACATGTACTAATATGATTATTTATTGCAGTTAGGATACCTATATAATTATTTATACCAGTGGTGCCACAAATGTAACATTAAAAAAATTATAAATTATTATTATTTTAATGTTTTAGTAAAAATAATTATTTTTGAACCATTGAAATATGGATTCATAGAATTATTTATACCAGTGGTACCAGACATTTTACAGTTTGAAGAACATTATTGAAATCGAAGTTTGAGGAAAATAATATAATTAAAGGTCGAAAGGTAATTTACATACAAGAAATTTAGAATCTTTTGCAAGGAACTTTCTGTGTGGATTTTGTACAAAATACATAGACATTTACGAAAATTCTACCGGTACATACCGCATCTAATGACTGTGTTCGAAAACACGAGTGGTAAAAAGTTACCGTGTTCGAAAATTGTACAATATCTACCAGATCCATCCACCGGATTCATGAAGAATCTAATCTCAAAAAAAGGTAGTGATGAAAAGCGTAGCGCGCGCGTTAAAAGTGGAAATGTGTTCAAAAAAGGACTCTGCTCAGTTCGTTAACTACGTCAAATTTCTAACCTGATTTAAATTTTCAAATTTTTTCATAGGTTTACCGGTAACAGTTCACCGGTAGAATTTTCGTAAATACTTCATATAACTGACGGAAGGTAATGTGCTGGCCACATCAGATTTTTATAAATAAATTTATTAAACAACACTTTGCATATTAAATATTTAAATTTTATTGGATTTCCAATTATTATAACAATGAAAATAGAATATGCACGTTAATATTAAATTTAAAATGATTTGAAAATAGCGAACAAAAGATAAAATATTCATTATACATATTTTGTTTAGCAAATTTCAATGGAATATTATATTAATTCGTTTATAAAATAATATATAAATTATACATATATTGTATCAAATATTCCGACATTTTGAAATTAAATCCAATTTTATCTATTATATTCAAATTGGCAATTTGAAAATTTGATACGTCTCTGTAAGTTGATTTATTGATGTTTATTTTGTAATTAAACGTTTAAAAAATTTGATGTGAAATTAATTTCAATAACAAACAAATGTGAATTTGAATTTATATACAAATACATTTTTAATTGAATTTTGAAATGCACTTTACAATTATATAATATAAAAATCTGGTGTGGCCAACACAATACCTCCTGCCATTAACCGTCCGAGTCACAAAAAAAGATTAAGCTAATCTTTATTTTTGGATTGGCGAATTTTACCCTAATTTTGGCAGTTTATTTCTTAAAATATAGTCTAATCTAATCCAAGTAACTACCTTTTTTGATAATAAAATGCAGATTAAATTTTAAATACCGGGATACAATAGAATTCACTAATACAATAATGAGAATTAGGTTAAACTTTTTGGCGAATCGTTAATTTTTATTAATCTAAATACATACCTACATATTTACTTATGCTGGAAACTGTTTTGATTTCCTTTCCTATTGTTCTATTTACTTTTTTCTTTTTTAAACGTTAGTATTATGAATTTGAAATGATTAGTTATTTGACAGTGACATTTATCTGTCAGTTACATACATTTGAATAACTGCGTAAGGAGTTTTGTTTGTTTAAAGCGTAGGTTCTGGGATTTAAATTATACATAATTTTATAACTTTATCCATAATATATGTAGAAAATGTATTAATGCAAACCTGTAGAAAATTTAGTAATCTTTATTTTTATCCCATTTACACCAAAATCTAATGGGCTCTTTCCATAATAGAGAAAGTTCGAAATACAAGGTTTCAAAATTTTCTGAATGATCGTATTTGAGTTAGAGCGTAAACAGGATCCACACACACACACACACCCACACACGCAGGAACGCACGCGCGCTCTCTCTCTCTCTCTCACACACACACACACACGAGCGCGCGCACACACACACACACACACACACACACACACACATCATCGTGAAAATGTTAAAAATGGATTCTAGGGACCTTAAAACGTGCTCATTTACCAAAATCTCGAAGTGCACGATCTCTATACCTCCCTTACCAAGGGTAGCGGGAGGTAAAAATCCTATAACTTCGAAATGATTATGTGTGTTTATTTTATTGAAATAGAACATTGTTATATGAGTACAATTTTCTAAAAAAATATACATTTTTAAATTATTTATTTTTGATAACATTGTATCGAATAATACATATTTGTTTTCATTTATATAAACAAAAATTTAGTTAAAATTGTAAAATATATAAACAAATTGATATTTAAATTAATAATTCTATTTATTCAAATATTTTATATTTGCGGGGAAAATAAATATATTTTTTAATAAAAATTATAATTTAAATTCATCCTTTGAAAGTCGCACTGAATAAAATTACGTCTAAAATTTAAGGATTCATTTAATCCTTAAATGAGAGTATGTTTACATTGACTCTCTTCCTTTAATTTATTCTTAATTAAATTCTCAGTTAATAAAAAACTCATTACCTGTACTTTTGACATTGTTAGCTGGCATCAGTCTCTTGTTTTCATGGCCGGCTCAATTTCAATGATATTTTCTCGTAAAATTCATGATATGATAGGAACCATGACTGGAAAACAAAAGAAATAAATATTAAAATCTATTGTTACTTTTAGTTATTTATTATATTAATTATAGTCAAATTGTGCGTCATATGATTAATTATGGGCTCATTTAAATTTTAATTGATGGTGACCAAAATGATTCATAAAGAGTATGATTAAAATTAGTATATGGATATCGATTTATCATACATATTTAGCAGTAACCTACATAATTTATCACATAAACAATGTTTGTCATATTATCCCAATATTAATCATCAAACAAATATATATATATAGACATTTTTCACAAAAGTTTGTGGTACTGTCTTAACGACAGTGAGCCAGTGAGGTGATACCTGATGAACGCCCTTTACAACACAAACGTATTGTTATTACCAAAATTTGGAATTGCAACAGATAGGCACATCCAAAAATGGGGAAATTATCTGCGATCTTGTTTTATACTATTTCATCAAATTTGGACATTTTTTTGTCTTCAAAATCCACAAACCTCTGAAGATTTGGTAATATAGTCACAAAAAGTGACTGTCCGATTACTTGCTCCGCTCTGTTGAAAAGGAGATATGCATTGTAGTTCCTGTAACATTTTTGTTTGAAATAATGTCTTATGTGAATAAAATTGCTGCTCCAAAAAATATTTCAAACAAATAGTATATTATATACTCAGAGACTAAAGTGCATATTCAATCCCGTGGGTGAAATAATCACCTGAAGGATTGACTGCACTTTAGTCCTGTGGTATATACGCTATTTTTCGCACTCCCGTATCAAATGGAACTGCCGAAGATGTCGGTTTGAAATCCGAGCTCGTGGAGCGAGGATTTTAAGACATCTAAGGCTTGTTATGATTAATAACATCCGTGGTTTGTTCAATAGTTTATCGGCTTCAGAAAATTAAAACATTATTGATAAATATCATTTTTTGAAATTCTCTCAATGCTACTTTCAGATTGCCATGGTTAACAGAACAATTATTTTGACATATGTCAATATGACAAATATACAAATTATGTGCTTTCTCCTCATGTTTATTACTTTAGAATAAAATAGACCGTATTTAGAACGATAGGCTAACGTTATCTGTATGTATTAATGAAGAGCATTATATTTTCATTTTATTTTATTTTCATTTTGTAGATCGTTGTTGAGAAGTCAGTATGGTAATAATATTACCATACAGATACAGTTATTATTTAGTTACCAACCTACTTTTGTACATGTAAACAATGGAATAATATCCTGAAACCGGTAAAAGAAATTAATCTTACAATATGAGAACACAAATGTCAAAAATTTTGTTCAAATTTAAACTCAACGCCTGCTCAAAATGTAGTGCAGATACTATATGATGTTATGGAAGCATCTTGTTTATTTTTACTTTAGTCCTCCAGGGATTTTTTTCATATTTAATCCCTCTGGGACTGAATTTGAACTTTAGTCCCTGAAATGAGTGATCAGAATCGCTCTTTAGTCTCGGGAGTGCGATAAATAACATGGATGTTAAAAGAACAGTAAATAAAATTATGTTACTATACAGGGTGTTTCAAACATACTGCAAAAAAATTTAAGGGCATATAGTACGGGCCAAAATGAGTAAAAAAGCTTAATCAACATGGGTTCGATCTTCCATAGTTTTCGAGATTTCAAAAACTATAAGAGTTACGACTGTGATTAAATGAGATTTTTTGTTTACCTTTCAGAGGTCATCCTAGATGTGATTTTGTTTTTTTTTTAATCAAATAATTGTACTATGTTAAATGTTGTGGCGACCTTGGCCAATATTTAATTTTCAAATAACTTCGTAACTATTAGAAATTGAAAAATGTTTCACATACAATTTTATTGTTTTGTTATAGTCTATTTACTGACATAGACAACATTTTGTTCGATCACTATCTTTGTCAGTTTTTTCGATATTTCGCTTTTCTCGGAAACAGTTGAAGATCAGTCCTATGTTGATTAAGTACTATATGCCCTTAAAAAAATTTACAGTATTTTTGAAACACCCTGTATACAGCAGGTAAAGGACCCGTCAACGCATATCTTCTTTTTAGCAGAGTGGCGCAAATAATGCCCGTTGGCATCCAATATTATGTTAGTGAGCGATATGCCGCTTTGTCATGATTGCAATATTTATAGTTTAATTACAGAATCCGACAGTCAATTTTTCTGCCTATAATAGCTTTTCGTAGGCAAAAACTATAGAAAATTTAATGACAAATTCTGAATTGAGGGTCATTCGCAAAATAAATATGGTTTCCAATAAGCCAATACCCCGAGAATTTCAGGTATATGAATAACAGGTACTAGGAAAAAAGAATTAACACTGGGTATTTTTTTAAAGAAATATGAAGAGTTATAGGAATTATGGCTCACCAAACTTAATCTGAGATTAAGCTTCGAGAACCAAATGAATTAAAAAAAATGTAACATAGTATAGTATGACTAGCGAATGAAAGTTGACGTTTAAATGATTTTATAGATGTGGGTTCTTTTGAAACCTAGAGAAGAATAGAATTCTACTAAATATTCAGGTATGAAATTTTTGTATGAACCCATTTAAATAATGGACTAGGAAAGCACAGAAATACATTACTATGTCTGGCTGAAAATAGATGGCCGGCTAGGGTAAATGAGTATCAAAACAGGGGTGCGTTTAAAATATTTTAAACATTCTTCTTTTTTGTTGATTATAACAAAATATTTTGATCTTTAAACTATTTAGTTTGGCAATTCTATGAAATAGGATTATTTCTAATTTCCTCTAACAGTAATTCCGACTCGAGGGTTGCTTATACCTGAGACGAACGAACTAGAATTTGCGGTATTAATTTTTTTTAAATACATCCCTGAATCCTGTTGGTAAGGTCATTTTAAATGCCTCCTGGTATGGAGTACAATTTGATTCTTCTGTAACGGAATACATAAGGGCCAGTTTCTTTTCAAATCAAATATAGGGAAATGTTTCTATCTATTAAATAATCTAAACGTCAACTTTCATTCGCTAGTCATACTAAGTAAGTAAGTAAGTAATTCCTGTCGGTTGAGAATGATTTTGGAGATCGAGATGATCGATGCATCCAATACCGGTAGAAGAGCACTTACTAACTACAATGTTCAATAGGTACGTTTGTTGCAAGATCGACGCACAAAATTTTAAAAAAAGATTTGAAAATTATTTTGCATATTAAGAAATTTTAGTTTCATTTTTAAAGTAAATTTTGATCGTTGTTTTTATTTACTTCACTTCAAGAGCTTGCAATGTTATCGTGGACAGAATACCATGATGGACAATTTTGTTTTTCAAGGAATCGAACACGGGCTTTCCAAATCACAATAAGTCACTTCACGTACCCAATCATTCGACCCCATTGGCTTTTAATCCAGCATAGTAAAGAAGTAAAACCATTTATCTATGATAGTGCGTAAAACAAACGTTTATTTGTTAGTTTTAAGTTTGTAAAATGGTTGTTTATTAACAAGATTTTATTAGTCCCGAGTTGCAGGGTGAATATGTTGGTAAACTTATTATTTAATATTGTGATCCTAATTTATAAATAAAGGCAATTTTATATTTATTGAGTTATTAGATTCTATGGTAGATAAAATATTGTACGATACACATACGCAAAACATCTTTAGTCACTCACGGGTCTTCGAACCATTATTAGTCCCGAGTTGCAGGGTGAATATGTTGGCAAACTTATTATTTAATATTGTGATCCTAATTTATAAATAAAAGCATTTTTATATTTATTGGGTTATTAGATTCTATCGTAAATAAAATATTGTACGATACATATTCGTAAAACATCTTTAGTCACTCATCATCAGTGTTACTGTTAATGGATACGCTTCAGATTATTTTCCAGTAACCTCTGGAGTCCCGCAAGGATCCCATTTAGGACCTCTCCTTTTTAACATATTTATTAACGACATTAAAAAGTGTTTCAATAATTCAAAATTTATAATATACGCTGACAATCTCAAGTTGTATACAACAGTAAAATCAACATCTGATTGTTGAACCCTTCAAGCCGATCTTGACAGGCTAAATAGCTATTTACAAAATAATAATTTATTACTTAATTTCAATAAATGTTCTATTATATCTTTCACGCGAAATAGGAATGTGGTTAAATTTGATTATCATTTAGATGGAAAATATATAAATCGTGTATCTCATATCAAAGATCTTGGTGTTACTCTAGACAATAAACTTATTTACGATATCCATATTGATTGCATTGTCAAAAAGGCTTATAAGGCATTTTAAGAATTGGTACTCATTTTAAAAGGTTTAAAACGCTAGTTCATTTATATTACACATTAGTTCGATCTCAACTTGAATATGCTGCTGTATGTTGGTCTCCCCATTATCTAATGTATATTAATAGAATAGAGGGTATTCAAAAGAAATTTATTTCTTATTTAAATTGAAAATTTCCAAATAACTCGTTAAACTTCATCCCTTTACAAAAGCGTAGAGACTTAGTAGATATGACATTTCTGTATAAAATTGTAAATAATCATATCAGCAGTTCTACCCTTTTGAACAAAATTTCTTTTCGAATACCTTCTCATTCTACACGTTCATGTGATCTATTTTCTTTAAGGAATTATAAAACTAACTCAGCCATGTTCTCTCCTCTAAACAGAATAATGTGTAAATATAATAATTTCTTCTCTCTCAACAATTCACCTGATATTTTCCATTGCTCATTATACACGTTTAAGTCGTTTATAAGAAATAATTATTTTCTCATATGTCATAATCAATATCTCTCTTTTTCATAAATTTTCACTGTATTAATTAAGTAGGTTTGTCTGATGAAAAATTATTTTCTGTTTGTATTTACATTGTAATGTGCTGTACTGTCATTGGGACTCGTCCTGTTGTATAGCCTAAACTTTAAATAAATAAATAAAATCATGGGACTTCAAACCCTCCCTAAGTTCGGATTTTAATCTGGCCCGTTCGCGACTAAAGACTAGCTTTACGTACTTATATCGTAAATAACTATTATATTCGTAGGTATAATAAATTTAATTGCAAACTTCGCTCACCTTATAAAAAAATTACCAAATAATTAATTTTTAATCCACCAAACACCCACTGCACAGTCTGTCACAATCACCACCTTTCCCGCACTGCACCTCGCTAGTGAAACTCTTCAACTCTCGATTCTCGATTCTCTGTTGGCCGTGTTTTACCACAGAAGCACCGTCAACAAAATAACCATGAAGATGAACGCGCCGAACGTTTTATACCAGTGACCCATAAACACAACTCTTACCTGATGCAGCGAGAAATTCTTATACCTGGCGAATGCACTGGCCCCCGTACCTAGCAAGGCATTCCAGAGAAATGCTTTTACTTTTGTTACGTGCAACGGATAGTTAGGACACTTAAAATACTCGAGTTATCGGCTTGAATTTTAAGGCGATACTATTTGTGTTATGGTGTTTTGTCTGTGAGTTATGACTACTTGGTGAAATCTTTTTTCGTTTTATTGCTGTACGTGCCTTCAAACAAAGCTTATAATGTCAAAAAATATGGGTATAGTTCATCTATAGGGATCATTTTCCGAAGACTCGTTATCGTTTTATTACGGCAGTACAATAGAGGGTCCCAATAGCCTGGTATGTGCCAGGGCTGTAATGAAAAATTTGAGTAGGGGTTTGAAATATTTCATTTCACACATTTTACTTTCCAAAATAGTAAAAAAAAATTGTTTAATATTTAACTGTTTTAAAAAATATATTGTATAATCAGATTTCCGTGACCACCCAGGAGGTACTGATTGCGGACCGTTAATCTTTGTTCATAGTGGCGATTTCCACAAGAGGCCTATAACCACATGCCATTTAAAAAAATATATGAATATTTATTCGGACATAGTGCACTCGTCCTCGTCTTCAGAATTGTTATAGGACATATCTGAATCCCTTAAAGATATAATTAATGGATTCACGTCTTTGTAAAGTGATACAAATTTATTTTCTTCTTTTATAATATGTTGAATACAGTTATCCCATTGTTGCTGGCCAATATTTTCAACTTCTTCCCTGATTAATTGAACTACACTAGAATTTAATTGTGGTGATACATTTTTTGATCTAACATTGTTTTTTAGTTGGCTCCAAATTAACTCAATCGGATTAAAAATGTAATAGTAAGGTGGTAAACGTAATATTTTATGCCCTGCCTGTTGTGCCATATTGTCTATAACGTAAGACTTATCAAAATTCTGCTCTTTTATAATTTTATGTAAAACATTTTTTGTTGCTCTTTCTGGTACTGGCATATTTTTCTTTACTAAAAAATCTATTATTTCAGCCTTTCTTGTTGCTTTCGTCGGAATTTTATTCTCTTGTCGCGAATGGTAGGTGGCATTATCCATGACTATTACTGAATTTGGTGCAATATTAGGAAGTAAATTATTTTCAAACCAACGTTCGAAGAGTTCAGCCGACATATTTTCATGATAGTCTGCAAAACATGTTTTGAAATCTTCGTACACTAGTTAGGAGGTACAAATGACAAGTGAAAATAATTAAACTCACCACCTATTTATATACCTACATAGCCACAAATAACGGTTTTATAATCCTTTGGAGACACAGACCTTATAATAAGCTATAAGAAAATTAGGGTAATTCCAAGTTCAAAACATTAACGCATTAAAATCTGGAAAGTGCAGTCTTGGTCTACAGTCGAATACTGGGCGTAAAATATATACCAGCATTGCAAATACTGAACTGGTCGACTGTACAGACCGAAATATTTCGGCATTGCGGTTTTAGCTATTGTGCACCCATAATAAAACGATAACGAGTCTTCGGAAAATGATCCCTAGACGAACTATACATAAGAGCTCATACCCATAATATTTCGGCCGATTTACATTTTCAACAAATGGTGAGAAATTTCCACAAATTTTTTTCGACTAATGAATAGCTTAGTAGTAGAGGGTAGAAAAACAGGGGAAGATCAAAAGGAAGATGGAAGGACGGTATTGTGGAAGACTTGAGAAAAAAGGAATTGAATGAAACACCCGCAATAAATGAGTGGAAAAAGAAAATTAAGAATACCGACCGCCAACGAATTGGGAAAGCTGAAGAAGATATGTAGCAGTCTCGCCTATAATCTAGTCTACTGCTACATGGCCCTTCCGAACAGGAAAACTAATAGTTACGATAACGATAATTTGTTTTTGGAGTTCAGTTGTTAAAGTTTCTTGTTCTATTTTTACAAAGCGTGGCGGCAGAGTGGACCGCCACGCTGGAGGTAGTAGCAACTATATTTTTATATTTTTGCGTTAGCTACTATAATTGGTGACCCCGAATAATGTAGCAGTCTCGCCTATAATCTAGTCTCCTGCTACATTGCCCTCCCGACCAGGAAAACAAATTATCGTTATCGTAACTCTATTAGTTTTCCTGGTCGGGAAGGCCATGTAGCAGTAGACTAGATTATAGGCGAGACTGCTACAGATATATATATATATATATATATATATATATATATATATATATATATATATATATATATATAAACTTACCAAAAATGAATACATCGTCTTTATTAGTAATATCAGTTTTAATTTAATTAAGCATTGTATCCCTAATTTTTGCAAATTTTTCTCTAAGTATAGGCCCATGTCTTGCAAGGTAAATTTCACTGCACGCACTGGAATTTTACGATGTTGTTTTTAAGTGTACCAAAAGTAAATCTAGACTAGAAGGTAACCCTTAAAATACCGTTCAAATTATTACCACCCGTCATTCGGCCCATTTTTACCTTCCGTCACCTTTTAGGTAAGGAAGGTATTGGTCAAAAAATTCGGTGGTGAGTTTTTGATGAATAAGTGCGTTTTAGAATCCCTAGAATACGATTTTATTATTTTAACGATGATGTCTGTATGTGTGTGTGTGTGTGTGTGTGTGTGTGTGTGTGTGTGTGTGTGTGTGTGTGTGTGTGTGTGTGTACGTGTGTGTGTGTGTGTGTACGTGTGTGTGTGTATGTGTATGTGTATGTGTATGTGTATGTGTATGTGTATGTGTACGTGTGTGTGTATGTGTATGTGTATGTGTATGTGTATGTGTATGTGTATGTGTATGTGTATGTGTATGTGTATGTGTATGTGTACGTGTGTGTGTGTGTGTGTGTGTGTGTGTGTGTGTGTGTGTGTGTGTGTGTGTGTGTGTATGTGTGTGTGTGTGTGTACGTGTGTGTGTGTGTGTGTGACAAAATTTTCTAATGCGATAACTAATACTACAATTCCAAAAATTATAATTCTTTCGTATTCCTCTTCGTTACATCCCTGTGAAGAGCTGATTAGATTTTGGTTATAAATGGTCAACCGGAAGTACCCTCATTTGAAGATTTTAACAGGTTTTCTTGAAAAAACGATGTTAAATATCATTGCTTCACAGTTAATGTTATTATAAATATTAAAGAATATTTTATTCTCTATACGATTTGAATGCATTTTATACTTCATATTAAATGGATATAAAGTTAAAAAATTATAAATTAAATATCATATTAGCCAGGTATGCTGTAACTCTGGAAACAGCTGCTATATTAAGAAAATTTTGATTGTCAGTGTCAAGTGCAGTTGACAGCATGTTTGTGTTATAACTTTACTGGAAATATAGGATCTTTTGCTCGAAACTTTCTATATAGAATTTGTATAAAATACATACAACTGCCTTCAGGTAATGTACAAGAAATAGAATCTTTTCCAAAGAACTTTCTGACATTTATACAAAATACATAGAACTGACGGAAGGTAATGTGCTGGCCACATCAGATTTTTTAAATAAATTTTCAGTCTATATTTAAAGTAGCCGAAAGAATTTTGTAGATATCTCTAACCATTTCTCGAGGCTAATTTCGTCGCCTAAGTGGGAACACCGGCTATCTCATTTTTTGGACAAAACAAGTTTGCATAAAATCGATTGGGGAGCTCAGTTTTTCGATCCGGACACCACGAAGCCCGGAAATCAAAAATATTACAACAGTGGCTAACTAAAATCGATTTTTTGCGATATTTTGTGTAATAAATGGTTGACAACTCGTTTGCCCAAAAAATGACGACGATTTGTAATCCGTTCCTTCTACTATTTTCAGTCCTTTCCCATCTTTTTCATTTCTTCCAGTGTTTTACCTCTTTTATTCCTAGTTCTACTATTTTTCCTTCCATGTGTTAATCAGTTTTCATCTTCCTCTTTTTTGTTTATACTTCTGCTTCTACTACTTTTCTTACTAGGCTGTTCAAGAAATTCATTTTACCCTCGTCGAAATACACCAAGGAGCTCTCAGTCTCGGCAAAAAGGACCTTAGAACTATGACAGATATCTTTACTGGCCTGTTTTAAATTATTCGGCAAATATGTTTTTATCTGTACATTAGCATCCGTTTTTAGAATATAGAAGTTCTATTATAGATCTGTCAAAATCTACCTACGTATAGAAAGCAAAGTGATCTATTTATTTATTTACAATATTTTCTATTCAAACCATAGTAGTCATATTTCCTTTCTAAGACATGAAGAACTTACATAGTTTTGTAAACAAATAAAAATGCATTTATTTGAATAATACATTAATTAATTTAACTTAATGTCATTCACTCTAGATGTACTTAAGATATACGACAATGAACACGAGTAGAAGAAGTTGTTATGACAGTTTGCGGAAGAACCAAACTATTTTTAATTGTTTTTCACGTCATTCGTGATTACTGACAATAATTAATTACTATAAAGTAGAAGTTAAAAAGAGAAATGATGGTACTTAAGTAAATTAAGTATGAACACAAAAGGGTCATTTATATTAAGACTAGAGTCTGGACCTCAAAATTGTATAATAAAGATTATCAAAGTTTAAAAAATTATTATTTTTTTAAAATAGTCGCGTTTTTATACCGTTTTTGCACGATCGGGTTTCTTTACATCCCGATACCCTTAGTAAGGGAGGTATAGGGATCGTGCTAAAAATCGCATATCGAGATTTTGGTAAATGATCACGTTTTAAGGCCCTTAGAATCTAGTTTTAACATTTTCACGATAATGTCTGTGTGTATGTATGTATATGTGGATCCTCCACACCAACTCAAATACTATCATTCAGAAAATTTTGAAACCTGAAATATAGGAAGAAGACATTAGATTTTGGTGTAAATCAGATAACCGGAAATGATACTTTACTTGAAGCTCAAATAAGTTTTTCTTTTTCGAAAAGTACCTTTAAATGTTATTCTTTCGAGATTTATGTTATTATAAAAATTAAAGTGAAATAAATAAAAGGCCTTCAAGTTCCAATATTCCTTGTTTAATTATATTTAGGACGTTTCGAGCTAAATCCGCTCATCATCAGCAATAAATACATATAGTATTGAAGTTGTTAATCGGCCGTGTTAGCGGCGTGTTGCATTGTTGAGTTGGGGGCCCATGCTCCATCTGAACACGTAGAATATAATTCACATGTAATTTCACAACTTTCGCTGATGTACAACAACGTTATTCTGCTTCAATACTATATGTATTTATTTATATTTCTCAACATGAAATTTTTCACGTGCGCCAACATAGAAGAGGAATTCACGAGAGAAGATCTGGCTAAGACAACACCAGCTGCTATAAACTGTACAAATTTTTGGATGAATACTATTTAGATAGACCACTTCTCTGCCAGTTTTTGCGGACGGTATTTCTTCTGGCATGAAGAAGAGAATCTTCGGAGAAGATGCATCCTCTCCGTCCTAGTTAATGCTGGGCGATGCATAAGACCTAATTCCATAATTTCCAAATTTGACTATTTATATGGTTATAACAACAAGCTCAGCGAACTCACTCCATGTAGTCCGGATGTGGTATTTCGCTACCGAAAATTGGTCACTTCAGTATCTAAGGAGTGAGAAATATTTGTTGTAATGTTTTATATATTTATTGTATATTAATTATTTATATTATGTATATGGTTTGGACACGAATAATAATAATCGGATATATTGGAGACCTTGACTTTGTCTCGATCTCCAAAATCATCGTCAACCGATACGAACCACTTATTGCCTTTGATATTTATATAACTATAACTACGTACGTCACACTTCTACTCATTTATAATTTCTTACTAATTTCAAGTGTTCTGTTTATCGACTTTTTGGAATCCGATGTCCATGTTTAAGTAGAAAATAACGAAACTACGAAAGAAAATTTAATAATATAAAAATCAGTTGCGTTTGTAGGAAAATTAAAGAGTTGTTGAATGACATAAGCTACCAATGGCAAACAAAACTATATATAGTTTTTTTATTAATACATTATTAAATTATTATCTACCTATGCTTATTTCCAATTATATATAAGAAGTGTTTAAATTGATCAAGTTATGTGACTTCAATTATAAGCAATCTCCATTGTTTGAGAACAAAATGAGCTTAAACTTAACATTTACATCACGAATTTTAAACAATTATAACAACTTAGCAAACAACACTTATGACTTTATAGAACAATAGATCGTTTTCAGTTTAGACAAAGTTCCATAAAATAATGGAGGACGCCAATATAAAATGAAATTGAAATTATTTAGAATCTAATGTATACATAGTTCTTTTTAGCTGGAAAAGTATTTGCTACATCTTTTTCCCTTGCTGAGAAACAGAAAGCAGTGTTTTATGAATAACTTTTTATTGTTTTGCATTTTGATGTCCACGCAGATAGAGTCAACGTGAGACTTATTCTTTAAGCCGATGTCATGTTGAAATGAAATAAAAAGTTACCTACATCGTTAGTTCTGCTAAATTGTACACGATAGTTGTATAAGAACTTTTTCAAGATAGCTTTTTATTTGAATAAATAATAGAAGCAATTGAAGACATCCTGATGAATAAAAAGTATAGTTATGTATCAAATTGATGTCGTTTTGAGTTCGTAGCTAAGTTGTTAATGATTGTGCAAGAAATGCTGAAGTAATTGATGTATTTGTTCCAGTATTTAGTCGCGAAAGGATTTATGCATTTGTAATGAAGATTTAAAAGCTTGTTGCTAGTGTGACGATTTATAGGGTGCAATTAATAGACGCAATTTGAAATAATTAACTCTTTTTCTATTCATTAGTACTTCCTTCTATTATATTCTTCTTTTTAACATTTAAATTGTCGTATTAACTATTTTAAAAGTGTGGAAAAGTAATTTCTTGACTTGATTTGGATATGGAAAAAATAAATTCTGGGATGCAGTCATGTCGAAGCAAATAATAAAAATTACATGACTGCATCCCAGAATTTATTTATTTTCCATATTTTAAAAGTATTTATGTTAGCAAAAACTATTACTTTAAGATATTAAAATTAAAATGTATTTCCGTAACTTCAGAACTATGTAATATTTAAAAATCATAATTGACAAATATTACAAGATTTCAGTTTCGGAATCAACCTCTCGATCATTTATCAGAGACTGGTCCACTGAATCAGAATAACAGACGCGATCCTATCTTATTGAAGCTCATCAGTGAGGTGCACTGAAGCCTCTAGGAGGATAAACAATCCAAAGATGCATTATATTATTGGATGGTTTATCATTTGTTTACTCAACCTAGTCAGTGCCTCCTACAAGCTTTAGTGCACTATACTGATGAGCACAATTAAGAGCAAAACGCGTCTGTGGTTCTGGTTGAGTCAAGTATGATTTTTACCTCCCGCTACCCTTGGTAAGGGAGGTGTAGGGATCGTGATAAAAATCGCATATCGAGATTTTGGTAAATGACCACGTTTTAAGGTCCCTAGAATTTTAACATTTTCACGATGATATATGTGTGTATGTGTGTATGTGCGTATGTGTGTATGTGTGTGTGTGTATGTATGTGTGTGTATGTGTGTATGTGTGTGTGGATCCTCCACTCTAACTCAAATACTATCATTCAGAAAATTTTGAAATCTTGTATTTCTAACTTTTTCTATATTGGATAGAGTCCATTAGATTTTGTTGAAAATCGGATAACCGAAAATGGCACTTTACTAGAAGCTCAAAATAGTTTTTCTTCGAAAAGTACCTTTAAATGTAATTTTTTGAAGATTAATGTTATTATAAAATTTAAAGATTATTAAATTTTCTATAGATTTGCATTAATGCTTTTTCTATATATTTTATGCATATATTTATAAAATTATCTGTAATTTAAATCCCAGAGCCTAAACTTTAAACAAACAAAATGCAGTTATTCATATGTATGTAACTGACAGATAAATGTCACTATCAAACAACTAATCATTTCAAAATAATATTAGTAACGTTTAAAAAGGAAAAGGTAAATACAACAATACAGAAAGAATTCAATACAGTTTCCATCATAAGTAAATATGTAGGTACATATGTATTTAGATTAATAAAAATTAACGATTCACAAGTATATTTAAGCTAATCCTCATTTTTGGTTTATTGTATCCCGGTATTTAAAATTTAATCTTCATTTTATTATAGTTCCGGTGGCTCAATGGTTAGGCAACACCTCATGTTATGAGTGCCCTTGGGACTCTGGGTTCGAATACCACTAAGGCATGGATGTGTGTGAATGTGAACCCACTCTGTAATTGGGATTTAATCCTGTTGAGGGGTTTAAAAAAAGGTAGTTACTTGGATTAGGTTAGACTATATTTTAAGAAATAAACTGTCAAAATTAGAGTAAAATTCGTTAATCCAAAAAACTTAATCTTTTTTGTGACTCGGGCTATACATGGCTGTAGTTATTGTGTTGGCCACACCAGATTTTTTATTTGTAAATAATTGTAAAAAATGTCATTACGGCATATTCCCATGGCTGGGTGTGCCAATCTGCTTTATACACAGATTTCAGTAATGATAATGACATATTTGTACCGTGCGGACATTTACCAGGCATCACCGCACATTATTGTACATTTATTATTATTATTCAGAATTATAATTCATGTACCTACTATACAACTTTTTATAGACTGTAGTCAGCATACATTTGTTGACGTAATATACTTTTTCGGCAATTTATTTCAGTATGTTTAGATAAGAAGAACGTTATCACCCTACCGAGGTTTGTGCTGCGTTATCAATATGTTTCCTTCCTGATTCTGACATTCTTCTGCGTCGACTAATTCCACGAAGTGTTGGTATAACATTCCCAAGATTTAATGCCTTAATAAACTTGTCCGGGAAGCTTTTCCTTTAATGAGACTGGCCGGTGTTCGGGGTAAAAAATGGCTACCTTCGAGGTTGCCACTAGAGAGCTATCTCTCCTGCTGATGACAGTTATTCTACTTTATAGACAATTTTGCGGTCAGGGCTTAACAAACTCTTTCGCATCTCTTATGGGCATTTTTATTCAAATTATACAACGTCAGCCAAACAAAATTCGCCAAGGAAAGAATTTGAAAAGATTTGCTTTAGTAGTTATTTTTGATTCAACAGGGTGCTATGTAAGTAACGTGCCATACGTTACCACTTAATAAACACGCAATAATTTATTTTCTAATGTGCTTGTTGCAATTGTAAAAGCACGTTAATCAATTATTAATTTGAATTATTATTTTATGAATTATTTAAAAACCAAAGTAGTTTGAGTGGAAACCACAACACTTGTTTGAAGGATTAAAATCAGAAGAGGAACATGGACAAGACAATTTTTATTAATGGCGACTATCTTGGAACACTTCTCTGCCAATCAAATGCAAGTCGCTGTATTTTTGATTAATGCAGATAACAGGAATTTTTAAATATCTACGCCACTCCTTGCAAATTCAACGTTATTTATGACAACCAACAAAAAATATTGTTTTTTGGAACAACTTGAATTTCACCTCTCGCAACCCTTGGTAAGGGAGGTATAGGGAGGCATCATGCTAAAAATTACATATCGATATTTTGGTAAATGACCACGTTTTAAGGTCCCTAGAATCCAATTTTAACATTTTCACGATAATGTATATATATATATATATATATATATATATATATATATATATATATATATATATATATATATATATATATATATATATATACAGTGTGTTCAATAAAATTCCTAACTCGGAGTGGGCTATGAACATTGCAACGTATGTCTGATTATTATTCAATGCAAAAGTCAAGATGTCAATATTGATCTTGAAATGTAATTTTAAGGAGAAAAAACAATAAGGAAGGATACAGTATATTGACATTCGCCGTTTTATAATTTGTTTCCATTTTTAAAATAAGATTCAAGAAGAAAAGCTTTGATTTATTTAGATAACATTTTTGGCAATATCTCATGTCAAATTGACATTTAATTAAATATTTTTAAATTGACATACGTTTTATTGTTCATAGCCTACTTGGAGTTAGGAATTTTGTGTGTGTGTGTGTGTGTGTGTGTGTGTGTGTGTGTGTGTGTGTGTGTGTGTATGTATGTGTGGATTCTTCACTTTAACTCACATACTATCATTCAGAAAAATTTTAAACCTTGTATTCCGAACTTTTTGTGTAATGGAAAGACCCCATTAGATTTTAGTGTAAATCGAATAACCGGAAATGACAATTTACTAGAAGCTCAAAATAGTTTTTCTTCGCAAAATACATTTAAATGTTATTTTTCGGGATTAATGTTATTATAAAAATTAGAGATTATTAACTTTTCTACAGATTTGCATTAATACCTTTTCTATATATTTTATGGATAACTTTATAAAATTATCTGTAATTTAAATCCCAGAGCCTGCGCTTTAAACAAACAAAATTCCTATAGGTTGCGCAATTATTCAAATGAATGTAACTGACAGATAAATGTCACTGTCAAAGAACTAATCATTTCAAATTAATAATAGTAACGTTTTAAAAAGAAAACAATAGGAAAGAAAATCAAAACATTTTCCAGCATATGTAAATATTTAGGTATGTATTTAGATTAATTAAAATTAATGATTCGCAAAAAAGTTGAAGTTAATTCTCATTTTTGGATTAGTGAATTCTATTTTATGCCGGTATTTAAAATTTAATCTTAATTTTATTATCAAAAAAGTTAGTTACTTTGATTAGATTCGACTATATTTTAAAAAATAAACTGCCAAAATAAAATAAAATTCGCTAATCCAAAAATAAAGATTAACTTAATCTTTTTTATGCCTCGGGCGGTAAATGGCGGGAGGTAATTGGTCGACTTTACAGTCCCACAGCTTTTTCTTTGAATTCTCTTTATCATACCTTCGAAGCGATTCCAACAACAGTTTTAACTTCTACTTAGCTCTAACCAAAGGTGGTAAGAACAATTTTTTAACATAATCGTTGTATATTACTATATGCCACTTTAACTAGAGATGGTAGGAGTGGGCCTAAATGGCACAAAGGTGACCCTTGTGGTGCATTCTCCACGCCAGCCATAAGTACCCATACGGTAAAAATATGTCCTTATCATTATCTATATCTGTTTACAAATCAGCTTGGCACACCCAGCAATGGGAAATATGCCGTGATAATATTATTACAGAGAATTTTAAAACAAAGCCTGCCCTGTTCATTTTCGTCGTTCGTTCCAGCATTTGATAAGTGCTGTTAAAACACAACATACATCATCAAATATCATTTGCCCGTAATTGCCGGAACTAATGCAGTGCAGCAGAAGCTGATTTTGGCTCATTACACCGCCAAAATGTGAGGTGACGTTCTCTGGAAACTGGGCCATGATTCTACGAGGATTATGTAAGCGTACGCCTGCCGAGACAGATTTCAACAGAAGAAAGGAAACTACCCTTCGGGTGCTAGTAAAATGTTTCGGCTTATCTTGTTTTTTCTCTTTTTCCGCGGTAATGGTGTTATTTATTCAAGTGAAAACTGCCAGGATTGTCTGAATAAAGACTCAGGCCTATTTTGTAAAAGTTTTTCTCTCTTCTAAATGACATAGCCGCATAAATTGCCCATACAGTAATTCTTTATGAACAAAGAACTTTTTTGTCAAATGTATGCTCATAATTTTACAGAGACATTACGAAGTAGGTAGGCGATAACTGGGTAATGAAGAACTGGGCGAGGCGCATTGGGCGATATTCAAATGAGCGACAAAAACTTAGAACTAATTAAACAATGTTATTATTGACCATTGACCCTGAAGAAGGCAGCTGTAGAGTAAAATTACTTTAAGAATGGGACAATGACGTCACGACAGCTGCGCGAAGTTCACGGCGTGTAAACTCTGGCTCACTAAAACCCAAAGGATCGCCATAAACCGCTTAAACGCCCATATACTATTAAATTACAAAGAAACAGTTTAGTACGGTGTACCGCAAACTACCTTGGGTTTGTCATAATACCTGCAATTCCCAGGGTTGAGTTAAAGCAAAAATTTAAATATCTTATGGGATAATACGCTTATGTAATCCATAATCTTACCCAAAGACGCAAAGATAGGTATTAAAAAAATCTGATGTGGCCAGCACATAACCTCTCGCCAGATATTTTACCGGGTTGTACGCATAAAACGAAAAATATTTTTAAATACAAATACATATATTCATGTCTCACTACAAAATATTTCTCACATATATTTGCAAAATCTGTGGGATATTTTAATATAAATTATATACAATACATACAATTTCTTTATATTCAATATCCTGATTTTTTTTCTACTTTCCTTTTCTTTTTTTATATTGCTCATTTTTTCGCAAATTCCTTTTATATTCTTTTTTTACGTATATTCTTTTGCGTTGTAGACTTTTTTATTTTCATAATCTTCATAATAATGTACAAATATTTTTGACAGTGGCATACAAATATTTTTGATAGTGACATTTATGTGTCAATTACAAACATTTTTGAATTTCTTGCCTTGCAGTAGTTTGCTCTGAGATTTTTTACGTCCGTAGTTAAAATGTCTTAGTCTTATAGTATTTGAGATATCGTGAATCCCACATCCACACACACATCCACACACACACACACACGCACACACACGCGCGCACACACACACACACACACACACACGCACACGCACACACACACACACACACACACACACACACACACACATCCACACACGCACACGCACATACGGGCATCATCGGAAAAATGTTATAATCGGATTCTAGGGACCTTAAAACGTGCTTATTCACTAAAATCTGGATATGCGATGTTTAGCATGAACACAATACCTCTCTTAAAAATTCGTGCAAAATAATTCTTTTAAAAAATCAAGAGGTCTTGTGATTTTACTTCTGATAATCAATATTTTATTCCGTGAAACTAGTGGCGAAATTTAAAAAGTACATTTTAATCCCTGTACAATTTTAATAAAATAAAACATCCTTTCAAACTTTTGCAACTATTTTTAATGTAGTCTAGTTCATATTATACCTGTAGAGCTCTTGTAAGTTACTTGGTAATTGCTTTAATGAAACTATAGTTTTAATAAGAAGTATATGCTGAAGAATTTTATTATCGTAAACGTTGTTTCATTTATCTGTTTAGCAAAAACTCGTAATTAAGAAAGTTTACGAAAATTAAAACTTTAACCTCCGTCATTAAAATTTGTTTTGTGAATTTCATTTAAAACTTTAATAGAATTTTAAAAGTTTATCGTGAAAAAGTTGTTAGCATATAGGCCCAATTCTTGAACGTTGATGCAAATTATTTTAGGAGTTTCTTTTGTATTTAAATGTACACAATGTAACGGTAAATGTAGTTCACAAGTTTCTTAGGTCAATAAAATTCTAGAAAGTAAAAAAGGACCTGTTTAAAATACTTATGCAACGAGAGAAGATGTTTCTTTTATAGCATATTAAGTACTTTGTTTCGAAATTATAACAGTTTCCACGATTTGTACAAAACTGTGTTTGGATTACAATGACTGCTAATGTAATTTGAAACACTTTCGATTATTGTTGAACAAGTTCGATAATTGACGATAATGCGCAATAATGCAATAACAGGAGAAACTATTTGTACTTCTGCTCTAAATTAAAGTAGAATGTTATGTTTGTCTATTTGATTGTCTTTGCACAATTATTAGTACCATACTATAATTTTAACTTGGCAGTTATCTGATTTATTTTATTTATTGTTAACCCACTCAACAGGATCGAAGATCCCAATTACTGAGGGGTGACAAAATTTTACAAATATATGACAATATAACGTAAGTAACGCAAAACATAACGAATTACAATATCAGGTATATGTGCATTTACTTGTTGAAGAAATATTGAAACATTTTTAAATATTTGCAAACCACAGCTGAATATGTCAATGATCAAAGTAGAGTTAATTTCATTAAATAGTAAACATACTCTTCTACTAGGTGCCTTAGATTCATAATTTGTTTTCACATTTTTTAAATTAAACGTAATTACAGATTTGTTTCGAGATGTAATTCGTGGAACGTTTATACAAATACAGTTTAGAGTTGCACTATCGTCAATAATGTTCCATAATAATTTATACAAATATACACAAGAAATTATTGTTCGTCTATTCTCGAGTGATAGCATGCAAAAGTTTTAAGTGACAGAGTATATACTATTATTCACGAAAGATGACTATTCAAGGTCATTTGTTCGAAGAAAGAATACACATCACTTTATAGCAGTAGCTTAGCAATATTTTGTATTAGAAAGAGAAAGATTATTTGACCTGTGTCTATTTAATTAATGTGGTGTGACAGATATACGTAAATAGTGGCATTACTTTCTAACACACTATAAATAACAATGACATATGTCTTGAATTTACAGATACCTAATTATCTACTGCACTGCCCTCTGTGCTAATATTTACCCAGTGGCGTTGACGTTTAAATCAAATTAATATTCCTTGGTTTATAAGTTAAGTCTATGTTTTTGTATTTTGCAAAAACCTAAGTGAAGAACATAAATCTTTCAGAAAGGCATTATTTACAAAGAAATATAATTTTCAAATGAATTACTCTTATTTTTCAGTGAAAAATGTGTCCATAATTTTTTTGTTGCACGCCTGTGCATACTAAATGGAATGAAGTTATCTGCAACTAATATTATATCAGACGGCTCACAAATGACCTTGAATAGTCATCTTTCGTGAATAATAGTTTAACTGTAAGTATATATATATCAAATGCGTCCGTAGTTTTATATGAGCAATACCTAATAAATTTCCTTTGAAGCTATTCTAAGTCTAAACTATATTTGTCATAAATCGGTTTCCATATGACACTGCAGTATTCCAGTTTTGAACGTACGAATGCAAAATACAAAGACTTGAGAGTGTTAAGGTTAATGAAGCTCTGAGAGTTACGAATAATAAATCCTAGATTCTTGTATACTATATTAACAATATAATTAATATGTAGATCGAAAATTAATTTTGGGTCAAATATAACACCCAAGTCTTTGATGTTCGACACTCGTGTCAAAGAATCAGTACCCATGAAATACATGTAGTTACATACATCTTTTTTTACAGAATATGTCATAATCTTACATTTTAGAGATGTTAAATGGTAAAAAGTTTGAAGAAGACCAATCCACCAAGCGATCTATGTCAAACTGCATGTTATGAGAATCATCATCATTATTAACAACTTTAAATATCTTTAAATCATCTGCATACAACAGTGCACTCACAGAATGCAAACAGCGAGTGATATCATTGACAAACAATATAAAAAGCAAAGGACCCAGATTCGATCCTTGTGGTATGCCAGAGCTAGGAGTGAAATAATGAGAAGCATAATTATTGTAACCTACAAATTGCTGACGATCACTAATATATGACTTTAAAAATTCTGTTAAACCGGGTGAAAAGTTATATATGTACTGTAATTTAAAAAGCATTATGTTGTGATCTACTGTATCAAAAGCCTTACTAAAATCTGTGTAAAGTACGTCAATTTGATTATTACTATGAAGGTTATTTGCAGTAAATTGTGTGAAGTTGACAAGATTTGTGGAATTTTACAAAGAAAAATCTCATCGCGCAAAACTTTGTACATTGCTAATAGTTCCTATTTACTGGGCATAGTTTGTGAATTGATTCTGGCACAGATTCGCAAGTGTACATCTACAGAGAATGCTATAATTAATTTGAAGTCCTAATGCACAATTTAAAGGCAATCTCAGAATGCCCCTCTCTATGCAGGCAATTAGATTAAGTACTTTCAATTTACTATACAAAAGCTGCATAAGGAATGATCATATTGACATTCTCGCAAATTTACCTTCCGTCAGTTCTATGTATTCCTTGCAAAAGATTCCATTTCTTGTACATTACTTTAAGGCAGTTGTATGTATTTTATACAAATTACACAATAAAATTATAACACAAACATACTGTCAACTGCACTAGACACGGACACCTTTCAATCAGAATTTTGTTAATATAGCAGCTGTTTCCAGAGTTATAGCATAGCTGGCTAATATATGATATTTAATTTCCTTACAATTTTTTAACTCTATATCCATTTAATATGAAGTATAAAATGCATTCATATCGTTTAGAGAATAAAATATTCTTTAATATTTATAATAACATTTTTGGCCATTTTCAGACTTTTCCTTCTGGAAATTGTAATAGTTGTTCAAAAATTATGAAAATTGGTATGCTTATGTAATTTTGCTCGTAGAATTTAATGGTGATATCGCCAGCGGTATATAATTGACCATTCTTTGGATATGATCCAAAAATGGGCATTTTTGAGAAAAGTTTTGCGAACGAATATCTCGGACACGAAAAGAGATATCGACCTGTGGTTTTAAAATCTTAAATCTACACTCTGTAAACTACTTAAATACACATTTTTAGAATTTTTCATTTTTTTAAAATTTCGACCCTTTTTTAAACCACACCACCCTCATACCCAATAATGGGTGTGCGGTACACGTTCAACGACCTCACCAGTAAATTCCTCGTACCAAAAAAACACATAAGTATACCAATTTTCATCAAAATATTCAAACGGATACATTTATTATTAAACATTCTTTAAAATCGTCAAAAACTGAAAAAATCGCAAGGGGTACACCTTAGATTTTTTGCGATTTTTGGCCATTTTCAGACTTTTCCTTCTGGAGATTGTAATAGTTGTTCAAAAATTATGAAAATTGGTGTGCTTATGTAATTTTGCTCGTAGAATCTAATGGTGATATCGCCAGCGGTATATAATTGACCATTTTTGGGATATGACCCAAAAATGGGCATTTTTGAGAAAAGTTTTGAGAACGAATATCTCGGACATGAAAAGAGATATCAACCTGTGGTTTTAAAATCTTAAATCTACACTCTGTAAACTACTTAAATACAAATTTTTAGAATTTTTCATTTTTTTTAAATTTCGACCCTTTTTTAAACCACACCACCCTTATACCCAAAAATGGGTGTGCGGTACACGTTCAACGACCTCACCAGTAAATTCCTCGTTCCAAAAAACATAAGTATATCAACTTTCATCAAAATATTCAAACGGATACATTTATTATTAAACATTCTTTAAAATCGTCAAAAACTAAAAAAATCGCAAGGGGTACACCTTAGATTTGTTGCGATTTTTGGCCATTTTCAGACTTTTTCTTCTGGAGATTGTAATAGTTGTTCAAAAATTATGAAAATTGGTATGCTTATGTAATTTTGCTCGTAGAATCTAATGGTGATATCGCCAGCGGTATATAATTGACCATTTTTGGGATATGACCCAAAAATGGGCATTTTTTAGCAAAGTTTTGAGGACGAATATCTCGGACACTAAAAGAGATATCGACCTGTGGTTTTAAAATCTTAAATCTACACCCTTCAAACTACTGAAATACAAATTATCAGAATTTTTCATTTTTTAAAAATTTCCACCGTATTTTAATCCGCACCATCCTCATACCCAAAAATCTGATGTGACCAACACCAAACCTCCCGCTATTTAATTTTTATTAATTTAAATATACATACTTACATATTTTGTTATTGCGGAAACTGTATTAAGATTCATTCCATATAACTAGGGTTCTATTTACTATTTTCTTTTTAAAACGTTACTGTTATTAATTTGAAATGATTAGTTCTTTGACAGTGACATTTATCTGTCAGTTACACACATTTAAGATATGAACTGTGTAACAAGACAATACCTTCCTTACCTAAATGTGATGAAAGGTAAAAATTCATATTTTCTCGACCAATTATTATTTCAAATATATTACCTTAATTCATAGCCGTACGAATAACGTTATTTTCTGTCAGTGTTACTGACACTGTGCCAATATCTTATTTTTCGCGTATTTGGTTTTATATTTGCTAATAAACGTACGACTTATTAGTTTTAATTTGAATGCATTTACCTGCATAAAAACTAAGTAAACGACACTATTGAATTTGACAGAATGAACGGAGCTAAAATCTTAATTCACACAATATGAAGATGAACTTGGTCGGATTTTAAAAAAAAAAAATACTGTTTACAAATATACGGAATCGATGCAGGAATAAATGCATAAAGAAGAAGAATTATGTTAAAGAATTCCTAAAATTTGCAGTTACAATTATCATAATTTTTTAACTTCATCTTCGCAGTAAAGCATAGGCATCATTTATAAACATGCCTATTTCCATGCTTGCTATTATTAATATCCCTTTCTAAAGCGACATCCCTGTCTCTACACCTGGTGCCTGTGTCTATTCACCCTCCTTCCACCCCTCGCTGTCGACATTTGCGTCCACGTTTCATCCGCAGATATAAATTGCTCGAATGGACAATTTCATGCATTGCTGATGAGTGGTAGAGCTACTCAGTACTCAGGCATTTGGCGTTCGGTTTGTTTTGTATTCTGAATTGGCCACTGCGCACTGAAAGCCGAGAGAAAGCGATATTGAGTGAATACGGCGCCGAATATTGATGAATATGTACACTGTAAAATGGATTCACGATTTGTGATAGAATGTTTGATTGCTGCTTTGTTTCATGGTATGGTTATTAATTAAAATTCTACTGTCGTCGTTGGGAATTTGTGTTTAATGTCAACAGCGAGATATTTCAGCAACTAATTTCAATAGGGATTTATTATGGTTATTTCTCAATAATTAATTTGGTTTTCAAATTGCCATAAATTGATGTCTCTTGTAGTAATATGTATCATTAAACTTTCTTTAAAGTGTTAAAGTGAAGACAAAGTTTATTATAAAAACGGTTCTAAGGTTCGCTTCTACCACCTCTAGTTAAAGTGACAGTTAATTCTAATCAACAGTTATGTTGCCAAATTTTCTTATACTACCTTTGGTTAGAGCATTAGAGCTAATTTAACTAGATATTATTATTCATTTCCAAACCACATACAATATAGATAAATAATTAAAAATACATAATAAATATACAATACATTACAACAAGTGTTGTGACTGATCTAGATCATTGATCTAAATCACTGATCTGGTTCATTAAGTATGGTTTTTGATCTGATCTAGATCCTTTTACGTTATCTGATCTTGATCTGGATCTAGATCTAAAAACTATAACCTCTGATCTTAAAAAAAAGATAAAATAAAAGCCTTAGAATTAATAAGTTCGAATGATATAAAATTCATGTATCTTTAATACAATACTACCGTACCGTCGTCTGTACCATTGGAACTTAAAGAAAATTAAGGTTGGCAGTCAAATATTAGTTCCTAAAAAATGCAATTTAAGTGACAGTAGATTTGAATATTTTTAAATGGAAGCTTGAATAAAATTGGAGAAGACGAAAATTAATGGCCTGTCATAATATATTTCAATAATTGTGTTTAAAATTATTATTGCTTCTGTTTCTACTAAGTGTGTAACTCATTTTTCTTCCCAGGTGTACGGTATAAGACAAGGAATATTCTTTGTAATTAATTTATTTTTTGTAAAGAAATAAAAGGCATTTGAAATTCGTTATTGGTTTTTTATGATCTAAGAGAAACAGATCCCAAATTCTTGATCTGATCTGTAAAATAGATCCGATTGCAGAAATTGACCTATGATCTGATCTAGAACATATGATTATATAGATCTTGGTCTAGATCTTTTATAATATGATCTGTCACAACACTGATTACAACAAATATTTGTCACTCCTTACAAACTGACTGACCGATTTTCGGTAGCGAAATACCGCATCCGGACCACATGGAGTGAATCTGCTGATCACTTGTTGTTAAAACTATATAAATAGTCAAATTTGGATATCATAGACCTGATTCATCGCCCGGCATACACTAGAAAGGAAAAATCGTCCGCAAAAACTGGCAGAGAAGTGGACAGAGATGGTATATGAATGGGCCTAAGTAAATCTACTGAAAAAATACTATCAATCTCAAAAAATTTGCAACTAAAGCTTTTTTATTGACTTTTATACAGAAAAATGCGCTGATTCACAAAAGTTTCTGGAAATCAAAGTCCAGGAACCTCCCGGAAATTAAAAAAAATGCGGCGTATTTTATTTTTGTCATTTTCTAGAAAATAAGATTGAAGCTCGTAATATTTTGTACAAAATAAAATTCTTACATTTTTTACCTAGGATGAACTATCAAAAAGTTACTTTAAAAAATCTGATGTGGACACCACACGACTTCCTTGTACGCAAGACCAACATGAAATATAGAACCAATTATTTGATATAATTTGACAATAACATTAATTTTTTATTTATTTTTTTTTTCTAATACAAAACCAAAAAGTATATAATTTTTAAATTTATCTCACTTATATAAAGGGCTATTTAATAATACTTGATGTGCTAGACGCAGAATTTAATACCCTAAAACTTTTATTTGAAGTATTTATTTCTAAAATAAAAATAAAACCATTTTATTCAAGAAAAACTGTTAACAACTTCAAGTAATATATCACTTCCGGTTAGCCTATTTTATCCAAAATTTATAATATTATTGTCATTGATATAAAAGTCTAATATACCAAATTTGAAAGGTTTTGGATTATATTTTAATATAATTTTTCATTAAAATCTATTACATGCTTCAAGTAAAGTACCACTGGAAAAAAGAGGTGCACAACTAGATGTTTTAAAAGTCCTAAATACATAATTTCAACTTTCTACGGCTTACTGTTTTTGAGTTATGCGAGATACGTTCGTACATACGTACGTACAGACGTCACGACGAAATTAGTCAAAATGGATTCTGGGATGGTCAAAATATATATTTCCGCTGAAATCTGAAAACCGAAATTTTTCGCGATTATAATACTTCCTTTACCATGTACAAGGAAGTAAAAATATTTAACCGAATTGACAATTTATGAAAGAAATTTTAATTACACAAAAAAATATACAAAACAATATTTCCAACTTAATACTTAGTCTAATATAGCTTTTACTATTCATTACAGTCTGTATTTATCGTGGCATCGAATAAAGTAAATTATCGATGATTTTTAAATAATATTTGTCCACCATTATAATCTGGTTAAAAATAGAATAACGAGGTTTGAAAATTTGAATTTAACATGAAATTCTCTTCCATATTATGTTTTTATTTATTTGGGTGAAGTGCAAGTATTAGACTACTATTATTAATTAAAATAAATGTTTATTAAGACGATAAATAAATATTAAAATATAATAACAATGACGATTACTAAACAATTAATAAATAATATTTTACGACTACTAATATAATTAACTAAACACTTGACAGGACTATTTATTTACATGATATTACTGATTATTTACTTCCACCATTTATGTCACTTCACGTTCAACTGCCCGACCAGTCGACCTCAACAGCGTCTGTATATTCAACTACTCGGACAGAAGTCAGACCTTTCACCTCACTATCTGTCTATTCGCGAGTTAGGACTTAAACTTATACGAAATTCCGCTAAAATTTTAAACATCTGCAAATCGGTTGTTCTCATTTATTCCGAATTTCGTATTAAGTCTGAAAAATACCTGCGTTTATACAAATTATAATACATTAAAGCAATATTTCATAAAGAATCTAATGCTTCAGTTTATCAAGTGACAAATACCTCTCATTAAAAACTCCATCCAAGAGATTAAGACTACAATCTGCCAGGATTCATAACATAAAAAAACAGTATCCTACAAGACAATCCAACTCCTATAACTGGTGAAAAACAAAAGCCCATCTATCACAAGACAAGTGACAAACTGGCGCGTTTATGATATGAAACTCCGAACCACCAAGCATCAAGGATATTGTTCCGAAGAAATGGACGCCTAAAATGCGGAAGGATACACATTTGAGCATGTGAGGATGTGAGGAGGATACCAGGTGTGAAAGTAGTGCACTCAAAGGATTCCGACGGACTCTCAGGACAGTGTTATTTTTATTTTATGTTTACGTGAGATTTATGTTAGAGGATAACTGTTTTGAAATGTACAGTGCAAATATATGTTTTGTGTTTAATGTTTTCAAATAATTGAAAACATATTTTCATTCATACGAGAGTTACACTATTAGCTCTAAGCAAAAAGGTCATTAGAACAATTAAAATTACACCGTTTTTGCAGCAAATCCAAAACTATATTTCACTCTAACGTCCAGTGATCTTTATTGAAGTTATGCATGTAAAATAGTACAAAATAATTATTGAATTTTAATAAATAAATACTTCATTAAAAATCTGATGTGGCCAGCACATTACCTATTACATTACATATTTGTACCGTGCGGGCGTTTACCAGGCGTCACTTCACGGGCACTCATTGCTGGCGTGGAGAGTGCACCACAGGGATGTACTCTTAAATTTAAAAAAGGAGTCGCCAAATATGTCAATGTCAATAGTACATGATACGAGTATATTGTTCTACGCTACACAGAGTTGTCTTATTGGAGATTTCAATTCATAATTAGTCCTAGCTGTTTTACAATGAAATGGTATTTTATTTCTTGAAGTGACTCGTGGAATATGAAAAGGTATAAGCTCAAGACTACATGGGTCATCAATACAATTATTAATTAATTTGTATAAGTAGAGAAATAATTACAAATTTCTTCTACTACTTAATGGCACCAAGTTCACTTCAGGCATTAAAACGAAATAATCATGGGTGAAGCTAGGATATTGTCCATGAATTTTAAAATAACAATATTTGATAAATTTATGTTGGACAGATTCAATCTTAGTTATATATTTATGATACATTGGATTCCAGATTTGTAGACAATATTCTAGCTTAGAGCGAACGAATGCACAATACAAGCTTTTTAATGTAGTTATTTTACAGAAAGACCGACAATTTCTAATTACAAATCCAAGATTTTTGTAGGATGATCTTACAGTAGTCTCAATGTGTGCATTAAATGTTAATTTTGTGTTAAATATAATCCCAAGATCTTTAAACTGAGTTACTCTCTCAAGCGAATTAGTTTCCATATGATATGTATAAGTGTAAACGTATTTTTTAACAAAGTAACTCATTATTTTACATTTGCTGTAATTAAAGAACAATTTTGATTTCTGGGACCATTTTAAAATGTTGTTGATGTCATATTGTAAGAGAATACAGTCATTAACAGAGTTGATAGTTTTATAGATTTTTATGTCATCAGCATACAAAAGTATTTGAGAATGTTGAACACAGACCACCACATCGTTAATGAAGAGATTGAATAATATTGGGCCCAAGTTTGTTCCTTGAGGAACCCCAGAGGTAGCAGTGAACGGGTTTGATTTAAAGTTATTAAGATCATTTCGCGATCACTAAGGTATGATTTGAGAAAATGAAGAAGGTCTTCTGTAAAGTGAAAGTATTTGCCGAGTTTTTCCAGAAGCACATTATGATTTACACTGTCGAAAGCCTTTTTAAAATCTGTGTATATCACATCAACTTAGGAGTTGTCCCGTAGAGAATTAAGAGTGAATTCAGTGAAGTTCATTAGGTTAGTAGTGGTTGATCTACCAGAATATATATATATATATATATATATATATATATATATATATATATATATATATATATATACGAGGGTGGATTGAAAAGTTTCCGGAATGACTGAGAAGGCCTTGGTTTTTGGAAAACAATCTTATGTCGTTGTTTTGTTTAACTCTTCATATGAACTGTCAAAAAATTTCAGTACAATCTGTCTATCAGTCTAATCGTGAAAAGCGTCTGTGTCGATCTCCGTAGCGTTAAATCGATAATGAATAAAAACGAAGTTCGTGCTGTTATCAAGTTTTTTTATTTGGAAGGAAAGACGGCAACAGAGATCAAGACCAGGTTGGATGCTGTCCTTGGGAATGCTTCACCTTCGTTTTCCACTGTGAGTTTCTGGGTTTCGGAATTTAAGCGTGGCCGAACACACACCTCTGACGAGTCACGTTCAGGTCGCCCAAAATCGGCTACCACACCGGAAATTGTTGATAAAGTCCACGATATGGTTCTGGAAGATCGCCGAATAAAAGTGCGGGAGATTGAGGAAGCCATAGGGATCTTGTATGAACGTCTAGTTCATATTTTACATAATGAGCTGGGCATGAAAAAAATGTGTGCCAGGTGGGTGCCGCATTTGCTTAGTTCGGAGCAAAAGCGCATTCGAGCACGAACTTCAGCCGACAATTTGGAGTTATTTAAGAAAAATCCAGTTGATTTCAAAAGACGTTTCGTAACCATGGATGAAACATGGATACACCACTACACGCCAGAGACGAAAATTCAGTCGAAAGCGTGGATTGGACATGGTGAATCGGCCCCGAAGAAGGCGAAGTCAGTTCAATCGGCGGGAAAGGTGATGGCGTCAGTCTTTTGGGACGCCAAAGGCATTCTTCTAATTGATTACCTTGATAAAGGAAAAACTAACTGGACAATACTACGCTACACTTTTAGTCAACCTGAAAGCAGCAATTCAAGAAAAACGTCCGGGAATGGCAAAGAAAAAGATCTTGTTTCACCACGACAATGCGCCAGCTCATTCAAGTCGAATTGCTCAAGAAAAATTGACCGAACTGAAGTTTGAAATCGTCCCCCATCCACCGTACTCGCCCGATTTGGCTCCCTCGGACTTCCATCTTTTCTCGAAACTCAAAATGTTCCTCGCCGGAAAGAGATTTCGATCCAATGAAGAAGCCATTGGAGCAGTAAATGCTTATTTTGACGACCTGAAAGAAAACCATTTCCGGGAGGGAATCGAAAAGTTAGAAAAACGTTGGACCGAATGTGTCGACCTCAGAGGGGACTATGTAGAAAAATAAAATGTAGTTTGTGTTAAATATACATATTTTTTCACGTCATTCCGGAAACTTTTCAATCCACCCTCGTATATAGTATAAAATGCAGTCGAATCGTATAGAGAATAAAATATACTTTAATATTTATAATAACATTAAATGTGAAAAAATGATATTTAACATAGTTTTTCACCTGCAAATTCTCCCATTTATTTCGTCAAAATGTAGACCGTAAATTGTAATATCCAACTACTTTTAAATTTTCAAAATTGCGTCAAACATAAACCATAATTTGTAAACAAACATTGAAAGAACATGTAGGTAAAATTTCCATGTAATTTGAAAATATGAAACATCTATCAAATTCTGGGTAAATTAATTGAAACAGCTCGAGTTAATTAAGATAAACGATTGATTCTACCCGGTTTTATTCACATAACTTTAGCAGGGGCGTGATGTGTAGCCTACAAGCGAATGTACGATGACAGACTAGAATGGAATATAGGGTGAATTTGAGCTCGTAATTTTATGGAAGAATTTATTGCGTCAGGAATTGAATTTGTGTTTTCTTTCGTGGTTTATTACTTTGAAAATACGCAGGAAATAACCTATTTTGTGAACGCTTTTACTTCAAAAGAAAACTTCGACAATGGATGCTAATAAGGGAAATGATGCAAGTAAATAGAACTCTTGATACTTAAAAAAGGTTGTGAGCCCAATCTCATAACTCAAATGATTCATGTTCTATGAAATAGATAATAAATTTATAAAATTATATATATATATATATATATATATATATATATATATATATATAATTTAAATCCCGAAGTCTACGATTTAAACAAACAAAACTCCTTAGTTACGCAGTTATTTAAATGTATGTATCTGACAGATAAATGTCATGTCACTGTCGAAGAACTAATCATTTCAAATTAATAATAGTAACGTTTTAAACAGAAAAAAATCTGATGTGGCCAATACCAAACCTCCCGCTATTTATTTTTTATTAATTTAAATTTACATACTTACACATTTAGTTATTGCGGAAACTGTATTAAGATCCATTCAATATAACTATGGTTCTATTTACTATTTTCTTTTTAAAACGTTACTATTATTAATTTGAAATGATTAGTTCTTTGACAGTGACATTTATCTGTCAGTTACATACATTTGAGATATGAACTGTGTAACCAAGAAGTTTTGCTTGTTTCAAGCGTAGGCTCCGGGATTATAATTATAAATATTTTATAAATTTATCCATAAAATATATAGAAAAAGTATTTATATAAATCTGTAGAAAATTTAATAATCTTTAATTTTTATAATAAGGTAGAAATACAAGGTTTCAAAATTTTCTGAATGATAGTATTTAAGTTAGAGTAAAGGATACACACACACACTCACACTCACACACGCACGCACGCAGGCACACACGGACACACACACATACACGCACATACACACACACACACACATACACGCACATACACACACACACATCATCGTGAAAATGTTAAAATCGGGCCTTAAAATGTGGTCTTTATCAAAATCTCGATATGCCATTTTTAGTACGATTCCTATACCTTTCTTACCAAGGGTAGCGGAAGGTAAAAAGTAAATAGAACAATAGAAAAGGAAATCTAAACACACACACACACACACACACACACACACACACACACACACACACATACACATACACACACACAGAGACACAGACACAGACACAGACACAGACACAGACACAGACACAGACACAGACACAGACACAGACACAGACACAGACACAGACACAGACACAGACACAGACACAGACACAGACACACACACACAACACACACACACACACACACACACACACACACACACACACTCACACATACACACACCATCATCTTCGTGAAAATGTTAAAATCGGGCCTTAAAACGTGGTCTTTATCAAAATCTCGATATGCAATTTTTAGCACGATCCCTATACCTCCCTTACCAAGGGTAGCGGGAGGTAAAAAGTAAATAGAACAATAGGAAAGGAAATCATTACAGTTTCCAGCATAAGTAAATATGTAGGTATGTATTTAGGTTAATAAAAATTAACGATTCACAAAAAAGTTTAAGCTAATAGTCATTTTTGGAACAGTGGATTCTATTCTATCCCGGTATTTAAAATTTAATCTATTTTATCAAAAAAGGAAGTTACTTGGATTAGATTAGACTATATTTTAAGAAATAAACTGTAAAAATTAAGATTAACTTAATCTTTTTTGTGACTTAAGCTGTAAATGTCGGGAGGTATTGTGTTGGCCACACCAGATTTTTAAATGTCAAACCTATTTTCCCTTTTTTATCTTGACTATTTTTTAGTTCAACTTCAACACTAGGCAGATTATTCTGCCACACCCTGTACTATAATATCGATATTGTATTTTTGTTTAAACTAGCAGTTAAATTAACAGATAGTTTAACAAATATGAAAATACCGGACCCATTAAAAAAAACTTGAATATTGAAATTTAATTCTTACAGTTAATACTTAGGCAAATGGATTTGAAATTGAATGAGATATTCTTTGATGGAAGCTCTTCAAAGAAAAGCTCATCATTCAATCAGTCCCAAGTTTCTATCAAACACAAAGACATCATTTCCTGTCTGCATCCTTTGGTAGCTCTAGCCATCTACGAAACCCCTTCTCCTAGTAAAAGCTCTGTCATACAGCAGACTAATGCGTTACAAAACAACTTATCCGCTAGTTGAAGGAAACTATCTCTCAGGAATTTGTGTTATTTTAGTCACAATGTTTTGTCAAACTTGAGCGGTGTAAAGTGCATATGATAACAATCTTGTTTGTTTCGTTAGGTTTCTGAAATGTTATTCGAATGAGATAAGGTGTTTGTCATGTTAAATATTTGCTGACGTAAATATGGATTTCTTTTTGTTCAGTTTCCGTGAAAATGACTAAAAGAAAAGGATTTTTTATTGTGCTTATTCCATTCGCGAAAATAGAATGAACGTTTTAAAATATTATCACAAATGAAAATGTTTTGCATATTTTCTAAATGATGTATTCGCTACAGCATTTTTGTGTTCATAAAGAGAAAATATATAAAAATATTTCTGTAATATTTGAGGAGTGCCATTTTTTATAAACGAATTATATTAAGGGTTAGTAGTTACCCCAAACCAACTAATACAACGAAAATAAAATCAAAATTTAAATGAATTTATTTAAATTAAAGTTTATCAATATTTAATGTTTCATACCACCCAAATAAAGGATTGTGTAATTATTTGGGGTCCATATTTGAACTTTCTGGACAATTTCACATAAGGACACCAACTTTTTCGGGACTTCTAATACAATTTTATAAAATAGTATATTAAAGAACGTGTTTTATAAGACATGTTTTTTCGCACGCGTCAAAATTTACAAAACGAACGTTAGCGAGTTTTCTAATTGACAAGTGCGAAAGAAAGGCTTATAAAATGAGTTCTTTATACTATTTTTTATATTTTGCGCCTTTTACAATAACATTTACTTACTCAATTTGTGATTATATTTGTAACCATTTGTACATTTTCATGTAAATAATCTTCCCTAAATAATAAAAAATTATAAGAATAATTTCGACATTATATTATTAAAATGAATTGTCAACTAACTAAAAAAAAATTAGGTAAAAATGGGTTAAAGAAACGTCATCTAGTACCAACCGTCTAAAACAAAAAATTGCATATAGAAATGAAGGTTATTACGATACGCAATTGTGTATCGTAAAGACTTCATTATGAACGCAAACTATAAAAAGAAATTTAAATAATGAATTCATTTAGATAATTTGTTTGATGTTTAAGTATACATTTCCCTTAAATTAGGGGTTGTACATTTATTTGGAGATCATTTTCAAACTCCCCAGACATTTTTACATAAGTATATCAAGTTACTTTTTTTGGATACCCAATACAATTTTTATCCAAAGAATAGATATTAACATACCTAGGAATGTTGTGTATATCATAACTGCTCAGATGTCGGTTTGAAATCCAAGGTCGTAGAGCGAAGATTTTAAGACATCTGAGGCTTGTTATCATTCATAACATCCGTGGTTTGTTTAATAGTTTATTGGTTTCCGAAAACGAAGACTATATTAATAAATATTATTTTTTGAAATTCTCTCGTTAATGTTACTTTCATAATACTATGGTTAACAGAACAATTTTTTTAACATATGTCAATATGACAAATATTCAAATTATGTTCTTTATTCCTCATGTTTATTATTTTAGAATAAAGTATACCGTATATTAAGAACGATACACTAACGTTATCTGTATCTATTAATGAAGAGCATTATTTTCATATTATTCTATATTCATTTTGTAGACTGTTACCAGCCTACTTTTGTACATGTAAACAGTGGATTAATATCCTGAAACCGGTAAATGTAAATAATGAATTAATTTAGATAAATTGAAATAAACACCAAATAATTTTATTGAGTGTTTTGTCTATTTCTTGGCATCTAACACCCAAATTAAGGGTTGAACATAACCCTAATGAGAAGGGTTGGATTCTACAGACTTTCGTACACAAGTTCACAAAGTTTCGAACAGATCCTTAAAGGACCCATTTTTTTACGAAGCGATAAAAACAATAAAGTAGATACTCATCATTTTTGTAAGTCATTGATCTAATTTGGGGATATCCCCAAAACTAAGGGGTGGCAACTTTTCTACCATCCATACTTCGATTCTACGGACTTTTTTATATACGTGCACCAAGTTTCAACCAAAATGATGAGGGGCCCATTTTTGCTATGAAGTGACAAACTTAAAGTTTATATAATGGTTCCGACATTCTTTTTTAGGGTTGGAAACCCAAACTCCAACAAGATACGTAAAATCTGTGTAAGCCATTCAAATTAGCACCCTTTAATTATATTGTACACCAATTTTAATAAATTTTTACACTCCTCAAAGATGGATTTTTTTTGTAAGAAAATTATTAACAAATTTTGTCTTAGATCTAGAGAACAATGCGCAATTCCAAAATGTATTTCAAACAAAAATAGCATTTATGTTAAAGGTAAAGTAAGATTATTTTCCTATACCGAATAGGCAGGGAATCCATTCAATGCATGCATTCATTTCAACAGAGCGGCACAAATAATGGTACGCTGGTATTTAATGTAAAAGCAAGCTAGTCTTCTTCTAACATCTCTAGTTATTGGACATTTAGTGATTACCACGTAGTATAATAACTAAGGAGTGGACAAATCGTATCTAGTCTAGACAGAGAGAGTAGAGAGAGATAGGTTGAGGCAGGCCAAGATGGCCAGCGGTGGCTGACAGCTGGCACGACGTTTTGTGCCAAACTGCAAGAATGGGTATAAGAGTTGTGGCGATAAAGTTTATTTATATTCAGTCCAGTGGCGTACCTAAGTGAAATGGTGCCCAGGGCAAGGGTCGTAATTGCGCCCCCTGTCAACAATGTAAAATCAAGATTACTTCTTTCTCGCTTTAGTGTAGCGAGATATGTGGCATTTGTATTGTTGTTGAAATTACTTAAGGATATCTATAATATATATATATATATATATATATATATATATATATATATATATATATATATATATATATATATATATATTCGTAACTTCAACCATGAATGAATCAGCACTATAACAAAATAACTATCAATATACGGGTGTTCCGCGACTCGACCGACAAACTTATACCATATATTCCGGGGGTCATTACGATCAAAAAATGGCATATTTAACGTGCTCGGCGCGGTCTATTCAGCTTCTTCTCTTTCAACGTTCATCAAAGCAAGATCATTTAATCGATGTTTACCCATGGAGACTTTCAGATAATTTAAGATCAGTTTTAATTTGTTGAAAGATCTTTCACAGTTAGCGATGGAAACTGCAACAGTCAACATTATTTGCATGGCTATTCGAAGATTTTTTGCCGTTGGCGTTTTTTGGTTTCAACATCCCAGTTTTGACAGAGACTAAGTCCAATTTTCAGAGCTTTAGTCATCAAAGTTTCTCTTTCATTGCGAAAATAATCTCTTAAACCTTTCAAATCTAAGGCGGCATCATGAAAGTTCATATTTATCTTGCAGTCTTTTCTGAACTCTTATCAATAGAAATGAGAACTTTCGTCCAAAATCCAAGTAGAGTCAGAAAATCGAGTGTCAACATACGTAGCATCACTTCTTGTTTCACTCGTTTCATTTGCATCATCCATTATAGTCTCGAGAACTTGGAGTATGCCGTCAAGGTAGTTGTTTATGGGCTTCACAGCTTCCACTTTTGCACTCCATATTATTTTAGACTCAGATTTAATAACTATGGGCACAGCGTTTTTAAGTATTTCCCAGCGTTGAGTTGATGATGAAAAAACAGATAGAGAGCTTCAACAGTTTCGAAAAATGTCAATACGCACAGTAATCAACAGTTTTAACTCTTCAAATTTTGGCACCCAAATTACATACGGATACCAAGAGCTCCAAGCGGCGCCCCCTTGACTCTGGCGCCCAGGGCACCTGCCCGTTTGCCCCGCCCTGGGTACGCCACTGATTTAGTATCAAACGATGGGGACTTTGCACAAAGGCGCCTTATACCCAAGGAGCAGCCCTGCGCAAAATTAGTCTTACCACCTTTGGTTAGAGCTAACTGGATGTTAAAACTGTTCGCATCGCTTCTAACCTTCAGTTTAATTCTTAACTAATGTTTAATAAACTGTCACTTTAACTAGAGGTGGCGGGATCGAGCTAGAATGTATTTTTCTGATTATATAATAAGTTTCACAGGTCTCAATGACAAAAGTTTGTCATGAAACTAAGCAAGCATCTATTAGTATTTCCACTTTCTCTCTTCTTTCTATTATCCCATGTGCACAGTAGCACTAGCGTTGCTTCCCAACAATAGGCGTTATTAGAACATGATGCATCTCAGGTGACCTTGATCTCACAATGTGGCTTACTTCTCAACCAACACTGACTGACCCGTCTCGTCCCGGACTGTCGCTCATTACCCGCCTGTTTCAATTTGTACATACACTGTATGCTAATGAATCCACCTTCACAACTTGCCACCATGCATCCTCTATGAATATGCTATCCAACACGAACACGAACGCGAGAGAGACAATTATCCATGCAAATTGCATACCTAATGGATGGTAATTGTCACTTATTAGGATTATTATGCACAAATGTGGATGTATTCATAAGAAATTACGTCTTAAATAAACACTAAAGTTGATTTATACAGGGTGTTAATGAATACGTGTTACAAATTATTGGGCAGGAGATGCAAAATATACTAACTTTTATTAATAAACTCTTATCCGGACACGCATCGTTTTCGAGCTACAGGCTCTTAAAAGAGTGATGGGAACATACAAATGAAACAAATCTGATGTGGCCAACACAATACCTCCCGCCATTTACCGCCCGAGTCACAAAAAATAATAAGATAATCCTTATTTTTGGATTAGCGAATTTTACTCTAATTTTGGCAGTTTATTTCTTCAAATATAGTCTAATCTAATCCAAGTAACTACCTTTTTACCTTCCGTCACCTTTAGGTAAGGAAGGTATTGTCTTTGGTCAAAAAAATCGGTGGTGAGTTTTTGATGTATAAGCACGTTTTAGGGTCCCTAGAATACGATTTTACTATTTTTACGATGATGTCTGTGTGTGTGTGTGTGTGTGTGTGTGTGTGTGTGTGTGTGTGTGTGTGTGTGCGTGTGCGTAATACTACAATTCCAAAAATTATAATTCTTTCGTATTCCTCTTCGTTACATCCATGTGAAGAGCTGATTAGATTTTGGTTAGAATTGATCAACCGGAAGTACTTTTATTTGAAGATTTTAACAGTTTTTCTTGAAAAAACGATGTTAAATATCATTTTTTCACATTTAATGATATTATAAATATTAAAGAATATTTTATTCTCTATACGATTTGAATGCATTTTATACTTCATATTAAATGGATATAGAGTTAAAAAATTATAAAGAAATTAAATATCATATAGTCTGGAAACAGCTGCCACATTAAGAAAATTCTAATTGAAAGGTGTCAGTGTTAAGTGCAGTTGACAGTATGGTTGTGTTATAACTTTACTGGAAATATAGGACCTTTTGCTTTCTGTATGGAATTTGTATAAAATACATACACCTGCCTTAAGGTAATGTACAAGAAATTAAATCTTTTGCAAGGAAGTTTCTGTATGACATTTATACAAAATACATAGAACTGACGGAAGGTAATGTGCTGGCCATATCAGATTTTTTGATAATAAAATGAAGATTAAATTTTAAATACCGGAATAGAATAGATTTTACTAATCCAAGAATGAAAATTAGCTTAAAGTTTTTTGGGAATTCGTAATTTTTATTAATCTAAATATATACCTACATATTTACTTAAGCTGGAAACTGTTTTGATTTCCTTTCTATTTACTTTATACCTCCCGTTACCCTTGGTAAGGGAGGTATAGGGATCGTGCAAAAAATCGCATGTCGAGATTTTGGTACATGACCACGTTTTAAGGTCCCTAGAATCCAATCCAATTTTCACATTTTTAAGATGTGTGTGTGTGTGTGTGTGTGTGTGTGTGTGTGTGTGTGTGTGTGTGTGTGTGTGGTGTGTGTGTGTGCGTGTGTGTGCGTGTGTGTGTGTGCGTGTGTGTCTTGTGTGTGTGTGTGTGTGTGTGTGTGTGTGTGCGTGTGTGCCTTGTGTGCGTGTGTGTATGTGTGTGGTTCCTGTTCCGCTCTAACTCAAATACTATCATTCAGAAAATTTTGGAACCTTGTATTTCTACCTTATTCTAATATGGAAAGAAGCCATTAGATTTTTGGTGTAAATCAGATAGCCGGAAATGGCACTTTACTTGAAGCTTAAAATAGTTTTTCTTCGAAAAATACCTTTATTGTAGTTTATTTATTTATTAATTTATTTAAAACCTCCCAACAGGATACAAAGTATCCCAATAACAAGGGGGTTGGATACACCAATACGTCACAATAACAATATGAATAGACACACATTATACAAAAATATACATTCTATACAATAAGAAAACAACCAAGTACAACGACAAAGTATAAATTGATTTTAGAATATTACAGTAAATTTTTACATAAAATATTTTTTAATTGACAGTAGCTAAGACTGAAAATATCCATTTTAGCATTCATAATACTTTCAACTTCATTATATATTAGACATAATCGGCTAACTGGATCTCTAGTTTCATAATTTTTTCTACATAGCCCAGTTCTAAACGTTAGACCTAGATGCCAACCGAGGAATAATTATTTGTATACGGCTCATTGAACTAACGTCATCTATAACATTTCGCAGTAACCCATGTAAATATATGTATATAGTTGATGACAACAATGGAATTGTTGATTACAACAATGTAATTTGACGAGAACGAAATTTAAGATGTCTTTAAGAAGTGACTATGAATACGACCCTTAACTTATTTAAATTAAAAGACATAAATTGTATTGGGAAAAAGGATTTTTATTTTACTATCACAAACATATGAATTTATAATATAAATAACATATCACAAACCACCATTTATCATTAAACAATGCCCCAATCTGTTATAAAATTCTTGTCTGGCATTTGCTAATTGTTTATGTGATATTTGTTTAAATTTTTATTCCATGGCATCAATGATTTTTGCTGAAATGTTATTATTCCACTATTTTTACGGTTCCAGAAATTGAAAAATTATAAACAATATCATATTCGGATGCAGTATTTTTTTCTGTAGCAAAAATTTAAATAAAATTTTGCTCTAAAATAATTAGAGGAGCAATTAACTGCACATTCAGATTTTACCATTGAAACACCTTCGCAATATTAATAAAGAAAATGAATTTACATTTTTAGCATTTCATCTGTAGTGTATAATTCCTTTTATATAGAATAAATAAATGTTTAAACTTACCTTAATAACTGATGTCTTCGTCTAATACCACCCATTCACAAAAAACACCATTTTTCACTTTAAATATTAAATTATCACTTCATATAAATATACGTCCATGCACCACTTCATACATATAAGAAACTACGTTTTATTCTTTACAAGTTTGCAACTTTGGACAGGTTTTAGTAGGAACGAGACATTTGGTCGGTGAAAATCAAAGCATATAGCTTCAGTATACGATTTATATTTGTGCAGTGAGCAGATAAGTTTTAAGAAATATTCGTTTTCCGGGAATGGACTGTGTCATATTTTGAGTCAGAGCTCAACGTTTCGCCCGCAGTCGTATGGGGCATCTTCAGGAGCAAGGGGGATAGTACTGTCTTAAACACGGTTACCCGACGTGTCAACCACGCTAGAGGCCGAGTTTAAGCAACAAGGAGGGAGACTCAGTTTACAAGGTTACCCGACGTGTAAACCACGCTAGAGGCCAAATAAACCAACTTGGTTTATTTGGCCTCTAGCGTGGTTTACACGTCGGGTAGCCTTGTAAACTGAGTCTCCCTCTCTTGTTGCTTAAACTCGGCCTCTAGCGTGGTTGACACGTCGGGTAACCTTGTTTAAGTCAGTACTATCCCCCTTGCTCCTGAAGATGCCCCATACGACTGCGGGCGAAACGTTGAGCTCTGACTCAAAATATGACACAGTCCATTCCCGGAAAACGAATATTTCTCATGACTCAGACTGTGGAAGCCTAAGCAGTTATTTCAATTAAAAAATTATAAACGATATCATATTCGGATGCAGTATTTTTTCTGTAGCAAAAACAAATACAATATTGGAAAATTGGGAAATGATCGGACACGCAGTCTAATGTAAATAATTTATTTCCTGGCCTACGTTTCGACTGTACTACAGTCTTCCTCAGGGCTAGTACAGTCGAAACGTAGGCCAGGAAATAAATTATTTACATTAGACTGCGTGTCCGATCATTTCCCAATTTTCCATTCTGCTACCAGTCGATCATCGCACTCCACAAATACAATATTGCTCTAAAATAATTAAGGGAGCAATTAACAGCACATTAAGATTTTACCATTGAAACCCCTACGCTGCGGCTTCCAAGTCACCAGCCTGTATAAGAAAGTACGTAGGTAGAATCGAATGGTGCTATCGACAAGTGTGTATCCCCATCCATTTCTGGGTAACAAATAAACACAATATTAATAAAGAAAATGAATTTTAAAACAATACATTTTTAGCATTTCATCTGTAGTGTAGAATTCCTTTTATATAGAGTAAATAAATGTTTAAACTTACCTTAATATACCTGGTGTCTTTGTCTAATACCACCCATTTACAAAAAAAAACACCATTTTTCACTTTAAATATTAAATTATCACTTCACAAAAATATACTCCATGCACTGCTTCATGGATATCATAAGAAACTATGTTTTATTCTGTACAAGTTTGCAACTTTGGACAGGTTTTAGTAGGAGCGAGACATATTGGTCGGTGAAAATCAAAGCATACAGCTTCAGTATACGATTTATATTTGTGCAGTGAGCAGATAAGTTTTATTTTATCAAATGTGTAATAAATTAAAGAAAAACTTTTTTCCAAGACATTTCCTAGTGTCGGCCACTGTTGGATGAGTTGCGGACATCATTTTCTCGACCCGGTCATCTCAAGGTATGTGAATTTTATTTGTATAACTTGAGTGTTAATTATGAATATTTTATTAAAAAGTAATAATTAGGAAGATACTGCTACATTTTCCGCCAATTACTACTTCACTCAAAGAACAATTGTTCATTTGTTTGCGACTGTACATTGTTTTCACTAGTTCACCTACTTTATCACTTGTTTTTCATGGGAACTAGAATCGTCCGTCTTATGTTTCACCTGTTGGTTTCATCTTTAGTCTTTTCTCTTTGGCGTTCGATTTGTATTCAATAAGTTTACTTATGCTTCATTGGTATTTGGCAGAGATCACCCTGCCTGCTTTCCCTAAATTAAAGCAGGAATTGAAACTTTCAAATCACTCAAAATACGTGCATTGCAGACGGTTACTTTTATTATTTATTTAGCACTTTCAACTGTAGTCGTAAACTGACAAAGAAACTAGACTTCTGAACTTGATTAGTGCGAAATACGTGTATAGGGTATTTATGGGCCATTTAAACTGTCATATTATTGGCTTTTTACATTTGAAGTCTGTGTATAACATTTCTATTATCCAGTTTTACTGGTCTTTCTACTATGTGCTCCAGTATTTCTATGTTTCTGGGACATTAATTGAATAAAAAACGACATTAAAACTACTATTAAGATAAATTTATAGCGTCGAAGTATTTTACTTAAATTTTATTCGCAAATACTTCTTTATTAACAGATATCGATCAATAAATACACAATATACATTATTATTTCTTATACAAGTCATTCTAAAAATTCCGGATTCCGCCCAACGTCGACTTTGCCTCTTGAAAATAAATGTGAAATTAATAAAATATACAGGGTGTGATGTAAGTAATGTGCCATATTCCATGGTATGATAAGGAGAAATGAAAGTAGTTATAATCTGAAATATATTCAGCTTCTTAATAAAAGATGCATTTTATCCGTCCTAGTTTATGCCGGGCGATGTATCAGGCCTATGATTTCAAAATTAGACTGTTTATATGGTTTTAACAACAAGTGCTCAGCAGATTCACTCCATGTGGTCCGGATGCGGTATTTCGCTACCGAAAATCGGTCACTTCAATTTGTTTACTTATTTATTTATATTGTATTTGGTTTGAAAAATAATAATAAAAAATCTGATGAGGACACCACACGACTTCCTTGTACACAAGACCAATATGAAGTGTAGATCCAAGTATAAAATTGCACGTATTTGTAGTAATTTGACATTAGCATCTATTTTTTATTTTTTTGTTATTTTTTGTCCTAATCCATAGCAAGCTTTATTACAAAAACCAAAAATTATATGTTTTAAATATACATATCTCGCTTATACGAAGGGCTAATTTAATAATACTTGATGTTCTAGACACAGAATTTAATTCTCAAAAAATTTTATTTGAATCATTTATTTCTAAAATCAAAATGAAAACATTTTATTGAAGAAAAACTGTTAACAACTTCAGGTAATATGTCACTTCCGGTTAGCCTGTTTTAACCAAATTCCACTTGACATAAAAGTCTTATATACCAAATTTGTAAAGTGTTAGATTATATTTTAAGATAGTTTTTCATTAAAATCTATTATAGGCTTCGAATAAAGTACCGTTTCTAGAAATTATGTAATGACCAAAAAGGGAGGTGCACAACTAGATGTTATAGCAGTCCTAAATACAAAATTTCAACTTTCTACCGCTTACCGTTTTTAGTTATGCGAGATACATACGCACGTACGTTCGTACGTTCGTACGTACGTACGTACGTACAGACGTCACGACGAAATTAGTCAAAATGGATTCAGGGATGGTCAAAATGGATATTTCCGTTGAAATCTCAAAACCGAAATTTTTCGCGATTACAATACTTCCTTTACTTCGTACAAGGAAGTAAAAATCTGATGTGGCTAGCACCTTCCGTCAGTTCTATGTATTTTGTACAAATATCATATAGAAAGTTCCTTGCAAAAGATTCTATTTCTTGTTACCTTAAGGCAGTTGTGTGTATTTTATACAAATTCCATACAGAAATTTTGTAGCAAAAGATCCTATATTTCCAATAAAATACTGTCCATTGCACTTGACATTGACACCGTTCAAACAGAATTTTCTTGATATAGCAGCTGTTTCCAGAGTTATAGCATAGCTGGCTAATATAAGATATTTAATTTCTCTATAATTTTTACCTTCCGTCACCTTTAGGTAAGGACGATATTGTCTTTGGTCAAATAATTCGGTGGTTAGTTTTTAATGAATAAGCACGCTTTAAGGTCCCTAGAATACGATTTTACTATTTTTACGATGATGTCTGTATGTGTGTGCGAGTGTGTGTGTGTGTGTGTGTGTGTGTGTGTGGGTGGGTGTGTGTGTGTGTGTGTGTGTGTGTATGTGTGTGTAACAAAATTTTCGTCTACGATAACTCTAATACTACAATTCCAAAAAATATAATTCTTTCGTATTCCCCTTCGTTGCATCCATATGAAGAGCTGATTAGATTTTGTTTATAACTGGTCAACCGGAAGTACCTTCATTTGAAGATTTTAACAGTTTTTTT